>NQII01011840.1:22815-48949 GCA_002778355.1 Clitarchus hookeri
CAAAATGCCAAATAAAGTGTCTGCAAAATGCCAAATAAAGTGTCTGCAAAATGCCTTTATATCTAGAGGCAATAATGGAGATTTTCTTTATTTACTAATGATACATTCCCAATCTCTTCCTTTTCTAGTAGGGAAATTTATTTTCAGCCATGCTCAAAATTTTCTTGGATCAAAATCTCCAATCCCGCACAGCTATGTTTTGTTTATGGTAAACACCAGCCTATTATAGTATTATCAATCTATAGTTATTGTGCATCAGTTGCGTGTGACGAAAAGATTCATCTTGTAAACCATAATTTGTTTTCACTGTGCTATTCTTGCAAAATTTTTAATAATTTCATGTTTTGGTGAACATCTATTACGGCAAGTGAGGTTTGGAAATATTTTCGAATAAACTATGTGGACAAAATATCTGTGTGTCTGTGTGTGTGCGTGTGCATGTGTGTGCACATGTGTGTGTATTTTTATTTTCATTATTATTTCATATGCCTCTTTTGAACTTTTTGGAAATTCAAATGAATATGCTCCCACTGTTCAAGTATTATATTAATTGTGTTAGTAATAGGCCTACTACAAATTTAGGCCTAGTTTAAATAATTAAATTTCACACCCTCCCATACACAATTTAGTTCTGTAAAGCAATTGTCTGTACCTGAAGGAATCACAATTTTTGGAATCAAGAATCGATAGAGGTATTGGCATCGTGATCGAGAATCGAGGAAAAGTGGAATCGTTAAATCTTTAGTATTTAATACTTCAGGAATAAACACGGTGGCCCGTACTCCTAAATAACCAAGAACTGACCAGACGTAAACCAGATGAAGGGGACCTGGGTCTGAACTGAACAATGCAGATGTGGTTAGGTAGCTATTACAAAAACTGTCCCTAACTATCTCAATGCCCTTGTCCAGAAGGGACGTTGGGGGCCACTACCAGAAGGGTAGTGTGGTTGCCCTTACCGGAAGGGTTTTTGGCAGTTAAAGGTGTTAGAATTCTTTGGGAGTAGCTGGTGAAGATCTGGTAGATGGTCTGGAAGGTCACGAAGATGATGGTATCAGCAGAGCGCCCCAGCACACGAGGTGGTGGAGCGAGCTGCTGGAACAGGATAATAACCGACATACCTCGGCGGTGCAAAGCCTTATATTCTACCTGCCCGCTGGCTCGTCTGGGGTGTGAGGGTACAGGCGGTAATAAACTCAGCCTCTGGGTGGAGCTGCGCTCTCTAGCGCCATCCCTGGGCTCGTGGCTGAAGTAGGTCGCTCTGTAATGTGTTGTCGGCCGCTGGGCCGGCTACGTTCACAAGTCTGTGGGGTTGGTTTAACATCTGACATCAGGACAAACAATCTTGGCTGACGAGTCCGTGAGTGTCCCCACAACAAGGAGCGTACTTGTAGGTACTCGCAGCAAGTTGTTTCAGGGTCCAAACCCCGCCAAACGTGCAGATGAGGCGAAGTCGTGTTTATTATTGTCAGAATAAGCATCACGCATCAACTTTATGGAACTTTGCTTGAATTACCTATTTAACTCTCTGTTTTGTGAATTGTATTGCAAAATGTCTCCTATGCACATACNATGGAACTTTGCTTGAATTACCTATTTAACTCTCTGTTTTGTGAATTGTATTGCAAAATGTCTCCTATGCACATACGTAGCTATTAGTTTCATTCATGTAACCTCAATGTCCACAAATACTTTTGCTCTGTCCCTGTTCGCTACGACAAGGAGCAACTGCCTCGTGCCTGCACGCCATGCGCTCTGGTGCAGTTCATTCCTTGTCGTGACAAAGAGTGACTTGACCAGCGCCTGCCTTTCCTCACCGTGNATGGAACTTTGCTTGAATTACCTATTTAACTCTCTGTTTTGTGAATTGTATTGCAAAATGTCTCCTATGCACATATGTAGCTATTAGTTTCATTCATGTAACCTCAATGTCCACAAATACTTTTGCTCTGTCCCTGTTCGCTACGACAAGGAGCAACTGCCTCATGCCTGCATGCCATGCGCTCTGGTGCAGTTCATTCCTTGTCGTGACAAAGAGTGACTTGACCAGCGCCTGCCTTTCCTCACCGTGACAAGGAACGACATCTTCGTGCCTGCACGGCACACGCAGTTCACGCCTCGCCGTGACAAGAAGCAGCTTGAATAGCGGCAGTGCCAGTCGTTCCTCGCCATGACAAGGAGTGCTTGCCTTGCGCCTGTGCCATTTGTTCCTTTGTTGTTAACAAGAAAAGCTTTGCCTTACGGTGTTCTGTTCCTTGTGATAAGGAGTAACTTTCGAAACACAAAATTTTTATATCACATTGCGTACATGCCGAAAATAAAATCATACAAATGACTGCCATACAATTTTTCATGAAAGAGATTTTAACTTGCATAGAAGTATATCATTTTGACTTCAGCATCAGAATGACTTACGTTCCACAAATACTAATTAACAAACTTTTAGTAAGGTATTAGGATAGATTTTCTGCTCTAAATAATATTAATGTTTGCCATAACATTTACCACATAATTGTGGCAAAGTCAATTTGTATGATTATTTCCGACAAGTAATTTAGTATCATACTATTTTTTACACAGATTAACGAATTCTACGGTTATGTTATGAGTACGATGATGTATCTTAGATACTTATATGAATTTAAGTATGGAAGTGACAGAGTCACCACAAAATATCACAGTGCCTACTGTGTCACTGTCACAGTGTCTCTCAGTTCCTTCATTTTGTCACATGTCCCATTCCTAGGTTCAATATATATAGAATTGTACATGAAATGATAATCATTCAACATTGTTACTAATCAATTTATGAATCACTCTTGTGACGTGATAAAATTTTGTTTTTATAGTCAACATGATAGCCGCGCAAATATGTGATGTAAATGACAGGTAAAACTGCATAACAAATGTAAAATTGTAAAACTAAATTGTTACCAGAGTTTTCATGGTAAAAAAAAAAGCTCGCACTGTGGTTCAGATACACTTAAAAAAGCAATTTTGTTATTATTTCACGAATACGGGTATTATTACAGAATTTTGCAAATAAACACAATTTCTGATTATTTCGTATTATTTCGCATCTTTTCACGGTTCGCGAAAATTTCTACGCCGTATTCACGGGTAATGTTTTATTCACTATGAAAAACTAATACATGCTTGACGTTCACATAAAAAATGTACCTCTTGACAAAGGAAATAATAAGATTCACAGTTAATTCTACATTTCTTACGTCCAACCAATCACAAACTACTCTAAATAAATTCAATTTTTGTAGTAATTTAAAAGAAAATAAAACATAACTATTAAACCAAAAAGCTCACATTTAGAAATAAAATTTCACCAATTTGTACCATTCAATATGCCGAGGCGCTTTGCTATACAACACATTTTCTCGATAGTGCACCGCGTCATGCTGTGAACAATATATCGATATATGGTGTGCAAGCGATAGATCAATATACAGTTGACGTTTACATGGTGTAAAATGTACAACATTTTTTTTACAAATGAATTTTAACTACTTCAAAAGCATATACCAGTATTATAATTTGAATTACAATTTATTTTATGAATTTCACCAGGTACTGCTTATATCGAGTTATGTAGAAACATCAAAGTCAGCCATATCTGTTTCCGTTAAGTAATTTCAAATCACGTGTTACCAAAAGATAAAAATAAAATTAAGAAAATAATTATTTTGTTGCAAAAATAAAAATACTTTGTTTGTGAAAACATGTTACACAAGATAACCAAGTGCAGTAATTTCCATGATGATTAAATAATTTGGGTTCATGAAACGATTTGGTTGGAACATGGCCGATTGTAACCGATACCGATTTTGGGTTTATCTGCTAATGTATCTGTATCGGAATCAGTATCTGTCCATCCCTATGAATCAGTATTTTTGTAACTATTTCAATCAAACCCAATGGAATTTGTTATTCATTAATTTTAATCAGTACTTATTTATGTGGAAAACATAAAAAAATATTTAACAATTAAGATAGAAGGACAACCTTACGAGAAAACATTTGTCATGTCACACACATTGTCACAGCCACAGTAATTTTTGTGCGATCAATCTTGTACTTTGTCAAGACATTTAAAACTGCCCAAGAACACTCACTAGCATTTGAGTTTTACAAGATTTTTACTTCCCCCACATACAGTTTTTGTTTAATACAATATTTTAATTAAATTCTGTTTAGTTCAATATTACTCAAACACAAATCCACAACCTAACTACAAAATATTAGCAAATATTTTATTATTAATAAAATATAAATACTCCTTACATAATAAAATTGTTTATACAAGGTTTCTAACCGTACAGCTGTCGAGTTTTTCTAAAGAGTAGTGGCAGAAACCTATTTGTTTTTTTTTTCTTGGCAATATGAAACTTACACAAATTTGTTTCCAATGCAGTTGCCTTTTTATTTTATATGTACCCCACTATCACTAACCCACTGTGCATACTGAACGCAGTGTTTAGTCCGAACAAGCCAAAAAAAAAGCATGTGTATTTTTACTGTTCATAACTTTATTTTCAGTTTTGGCAATCTTCTTACCTTTAACTCGACAATTTGCTGCAAAATGCCCTGGCTTATCACAATTGTAGCATCTGGGAAGTTGCTTCTGTTTGTATGAAGTTTTCTTGTTGCTCGTGTTACTGGATGTTGGTCACACCTTTCACATAGAGCACCAACTCAGTATTTGCCCTTCGTTCAGTTTATAAAACACATAAAACCCTTCACTTTCAAACTCTTAGGTACGATCTAAAACAGCTACTATTTTTGGTATTCTTAACCAGTTTTGCGATGTAAGCAGCTAACAACAGTGACCACTCTCGCTCAATAGTTGCAAATGCCGTATTTGCTAGTTGTCAAGAACATAAGAACGAAACACAGAAAATTAGTGAAGTGGGCAGAGTTTACAAATAACTGTGTGAATGTTTAGTGCGTAATAATTATAGTCAACAAAAAATATAGATCTGTGTTGTATATATTATTTACTTTAGTCATATCACCACCATTTCGGGTTAGATATATTTGTTTATAAATAAAATACACGTTAGGCATGATTCTGCCTGTGAACAAGCCTTAGCAACTTAGGTCTATATATAGAATTCCATGTGCAACAACAATCTTTTGACTTGCTACCAATGTCTGTATAAATGATGTGATCATCACGCAAATAATTTCATTATCCGCACGTATGGGAAGTAAATGACAGATAATGCTGTATAACAAATCAACAATTGTAAAAAAAAAATTGTATATATCTGTTGAAGACATCTTATCTAAATAAAGAACGGTGTGCATTAGTTACTAAAAAGGATGCGTCCCTTTGGCATTGCAGACTTGCACATTCAAATAGAAGAAGTATATTGTTACTAAAAACTATGGCTGTAGGTAAAAAGAATTTGAGAGTTAGTAATGACCCTTGTGACATTTATGCCGTGGCAAAGCATGCTAGATTCCTATTCAAGAGCTGCAAATTTAAAGCAACAGAACCCCTTGAATTAATTCAATACCGATGTTTGTGGGCCAATTGAGACAGAATTGCTTGGAGGCCATTAGTATTTCTTGACATTTCTTGATGATTTTTCTCGTTACACAAGGGGAAAGAGGTTTTCAAGTTACCGAAGGAATTTTGTGTTATGGTTGAAACTCTAAGGTGGCAAAAAAGTGAAATCCTTACGTTTAGGTAATGGGACTGAATACATTGGCCATGATGTTCAAGAATATCTGAAAACACTAGGTATCAGGCATCAAAGAACTGTTAAATATACACAACACCATGGCGTAGCAGAATGTGCTAATAGGAGAATAACTCAGAAAGCAATATGCATGCTTCAAGTAGGAAGCTTATCCAAAGCTTCTTGGGCAGAAGTAGTTGCTACAACGGTGTACTTGCACAATAAATGTCCTGCAAAGACAGTCAAAGATAAGACAACATTTGAAGCCTGGTTACATAAAACACCTAATATGAAGCATATTAATATTTTTCGCAGTGAAGTTGTGGCACAAGTACTAAAGTTGTGCCGAATCAGATTGGCTTCTGTCCATGTACGAACTGCAGATAATTTTCTGCCAATTTGAAGAACATAAAATGTTGGGGGAAGTTTTCAGATATTCTTCAGTATAAATAATTGATTAGTTGTGCCTTTGTGAAAATTGAAAGTTTTCCCTGTAAAGAAGTGATGTGCTTTTTCATAGCCAGTATATGTACAGACCTAAAAAATAATATTTGCAATAAAATGAAAAATATCGCGAATTTTAGCATTTTGCTGCGAATAAAGCTATCTTGAAAATTTACACTGACCTTTTCTTGAAATTAAACCTGTATTCGCGGAATGAGTGTAACACAATGATCTGTTTTGTTGCTTTCCTAACTAAATATGGCGGGAAAAAATGCACACCGGCACGCAATGAATGTTTATATCACGTTTTGTAGTTGAGGTTAGGAATACTCGTTGCACTGTTTACCAAACGTCCGTTGTCTTCGTTGCAGCAATTAGTTATTTTTGCGTGTTAAAAATGTCCAATATCTAAGTGTCAATAATTCGTGGATCACATTTTATAACTTTCTTTGAACGACACACCCGTTCCATCATTTTTTTTCACATACAGAGTTTAAAAATATAATAATCACCAAACAAAAGTGTAACACTTTTGTTTGGTGATTATTACATTTTTAAGGTAGCAGGAATTATTACATAGCCTTGACGACCATATCATACACACGGGTAGAGAATATTTGACAGGAAATCAGAATGTAAATTAGCGCACAAGTTAAGATTAAATTTTCATCACTGCTGTAGCGACCTGAAAATTTAGCAAACCATGAATTTTCACATAAACGAAAAATTACGATTTTTGAGAATTCTGCATTTTTGTAGCAAAAAAATAACAACTACTTTTAACAAAAATAACAGCTATTTTTCGAAAAAATAACACATATTTTCGGGAAAAATAACACCTATTTTTTCAGATCTGTAAGTATACGGCATCTGAAAACGAAACCATTAGTAAAAAAGATGCTCAACTTCCACTTTTTTCCTTCAAAAAAGTTTGCAGTTTTTGTCCTAAGCTCCACCCTCTGCTGTGAGATAATCTAACAGCTTAACAATGACAGGGTCAGAGTCTCAGGTGGAAGAGAAGAAACTAGAAGGGGGGGGGGACTGTTTTCACAGCCATGCCAATCAACAAAAGCGGCATTTCCACTCTCTCCTGATGTCACAGTTAGGGTGGAAAAAAATTGTGTGGTGTGTGTCAAGCCAATTCTCCTAGCCGTGTTCTACAGATCAACGATCCAACAACCGGTGNTTGAAAACGAAATGGGTGTACAAGGTTAAGAATCCTGACAATAACACTGCATAGTACAAGGCTAGATTTGTTATCAAATGTTGCGAGCAAAAGCAGGGAACAGATTATGAAGAAACATTCTCACCTGTCATGAAATATTTTACACAGATATTTCTGCTAGCTATGTAAGTAAAACATCTGGAGGCAATATACATGGATGTCAAGACAGCCTATCTCCACAGTTACTTAGAGAAGAATATCTATGAGCAGTCTCCAGAGCAAATGAATGAGAAACAATCTGGCAAAGTATAGCAATTAAAAAAGGCAATATATGGCCTGAAACAAAGTGGGAGATGTTTGGAATACATGCATCAGTGAAGTACTCATTTGTTTAGGGCTGGTTCAGTCAAAGGCCAATCCATGTTTGTACTTTAAAATCACTGAAAAAAAGATTTTCGTTGTTGCCATATATGTGGACAATGTATTTATATTCATCAGTGAACCCAATTTGAAGAAACTTGTGCAAGGAAAGCTCCAGACACAATTCCACAAGAAGGATCTTGGTCTTATCAGGAGATGTCTAGGAATGAAAGTCTCAAGGAATCAGACCAAGGGGAAGTTGTGGAATGACCAGTCACAGTAAATTTAGAAAATGCTGAACAAGTTTGGGATGGCAGATTGCCGACCCATCTCGACCCCAATGGAAGTTGGCGTAAAGCTGCAAGAGTCATTGGATGAATAAATGTGTGGTGAGACAGTGTAGTACCAGCAAGTTGTGGGTAGTTTATTATATCAGTCACAGACTTCAAGACCAGACATTTCATATGCAGTAAATTGCATAAGTACATATAACAACGGTCATTAATGGTGTCATTGGGTTACTGTTAAAAAAAAATATAAGGTACCATGCACCTAAAATTAAGAGTTTCATAAACAGAGTAGTGCATATTTGGAAACTTTCAGTGACACAGATTGGGGCAATGAAACCAATAGCAGGCCATCAATATCTGGTGCTGGATCTCGTAGAAAGCAACATCATTAGAGATGAAACTATAAACATACGCAAAAGTAGTGAGACAATTACAAATACACACTTGTCTTACCCAGGACTTAAATATAGAAAACCCATACCATAACTACAGTGCAATCAACTGCATTATGTACATTGAATTCGAGGCATCAACTTCGGATTTAATAAGTCTAATGTTTTGAATGGTAGGGTTTACTAACCTAAAATATTAACAGGACCATCAATTTGAAAATAAGTGACTGAGCAGCTTAAAACTTGTAAGTTCACATAGCCTACCATAGCACAACTTGCATGAAGAATTTGGTAGAGATTGGTTGTTTGGTGCCCGAGAAATGACATAAAATCAACATTTCTTATTTGGTGCTATCGTACAAAATTAACAAAAAGGAGGCTCTGTATACAATGCTTCTAATGTAAACTGTCAACATATAAAGTTTAGTCGAATTTGGTTAAATTGTTTAATAAATGTAGCAAATTTATCTAAATTTTTTTATGAAGTTGCCATTTTAAACATTGTTGTCTGACCCACTTAAATCATGTAAGTTTACATGTCCTACTGTAGCATTTATGGTGTGCACAATTTGGTGGAAATAAGTTGAAGTGTTCCAGAAATATAGCAAAATGTTTAATTTCTTCAACTGGCACTATTTTACAAATAGATTGTAAAAATTGGATCTCTGTATTCATAATTGATGCTTATAATCAATACTGTTAATATACAAAATCCGGTTGAATATTATTGAATTGTTTTATAAATACAACAAAGTAAATTATTTATATTAATACCATTAAAAAAAGGACTACCGCACTTGAGACATGTCAGTTTACATGCCACAATGTAACACAACTTGTGTGTACCGTTGGGGGGAATCAGTTGATTGGTCCTGAGATATGGCATAAAACTTTCACATTCTTTATGTGATGTTCTTCATAAATGGATGACAAAAAGTTATGTATTAGCACATTTGATGATTGTATACTGCCAGTATACAAATTTAAGATAAAATCGATTTCATAGTTTTGTGGATGTAGCACACCAAGCTAAAATTATTTTATAGCCACCATTATGAAAATAAGAGTCTGGCACACATAAAAAATACATATATTTATTAAATGGCCTAGCACAGTACAAGGTTTCCACCAAATTTGGTAAGAATGGGTTGCTAGTTTCCAGAGATATGACATAAAAACTTAGTTTTTTGTAGAGCTATCTTACAAAATGGCAGAGAAACGACGATATGTAGACAAATTTTATGATTGTAGTAAATATTGCCAGCATACTAAGTTAAGCTAGAATTTGTTTTGTTGACAAAATAAATAGAGCTAAAATATTTATACAGCTNAACCTGTAGGACAGCTAGAGTACCCAAACTGCACAAGCACCCAGATTTCATTGTTTACCTTGTGGCTGAAAATAACGAACTATAAACTCTAAGGGAAGCAATTGCAAGCCCACAAACATCCAGATAAAAGGAAGCAATGAAGGAGAAATTGTCATCTTTTATCTGAAATGAAACCTTTGAATGGACTGATCTGCTAAGATGTAAAAGTACCTTGAAAACAAAATGGGTGTACAAGGTTAAGAATCCTGACAATAACACTGCATAGTACAAGGCTAGATTTGTTATCAAATGTTGCGAGCAAAAGCAGGGAACAGATTATGAAGAAACATTCTCACCTGTCATGAAATATTTTACACAGAGATTTCTGCTAGCTATGTAAGTAAAATATCTGGAGACAATATACATGGATGTGAAGACAGCNGATTTCTGCTAGCTATGTAAGTAAAATATCTGGAGACAATATACATGGATGTGAAGACAGCCTATCTCCACAGTTACTTAGAGAGGAATATCTATGAGCAGTATCCAGAGCAAATGAATGAGAAACAATCTGGCAAAGTATAGCAATTAAAAAAAGGCAATATATGGCCTGAAACAAAGTGGGAGATGTTTGGAATACATGCATCAGTGAAGTACTCATTTGTTTAGGGCTGGTTCAGTCAAAGGCCAATCCATGTTTGTACTTTAAAATCACTGAAAAAAAGATTTTCGTTGTTGCCATATATGTGGACAATGTATTTATATTCATCAGTGAACCCAATTTGAAGAAACTTGTGCAAGGAAAGCTCCAGACACAATTCCACAAGAAGGATCTTGGTCTTATCAGGAGATGTCTAGGAATGAAAGTCTCAAGGAATCAGACCAAGGGGAAGTTGTGGAATGACCAGTCACAGTAAATTTAGAAAATGCTGAACAAGTTTGGGATGGCAGATTGCCGACCCATCTCGACCCCAATGGAAGTTGGCGTAAAGCTGCAAGAGTCATTGGATGAATAAATGTGTGGTGAGACAGTGTAGTACCAGCAAGTTGTGGGTAGTTTATTATATCAGTCACAGACTTCAAGACCAGACATTTCATATGCAGTAAATTGCATAAGTACATATAACAACGGTCATTAATGGTGTCATTGGGTTACTGTTAAAAAAAAATATAAGGTACCATGCACCTAAAATTAAGAGTTTCATAAACAGAGTAGTGCATATTTGGAAACTTTCAGTGACACAGATTGGGGCAATGAAACCAATAGCAGGCCATCAATATCTGGTGCTGGATCTCGTAGAAAGCAACATCATTAGAGATGAAACTATAAACATACGCAAAAGTAGAGACAATTACAAATACACACTTGTCTTACCCAGGACTTAAATATAGAAAACCCATACCATAACTACAGTGCAATCAACTGCATTATGTACATTGAATTCGAGGCATCAACTTCGGATTTAATAAGTCTAATGTTTTGAATGGTAGGGTTTACTAACCTAAAATATTAACAGGACCATCAATTTGAAAATAAGTGACTGAGCAGCTTAAAACTTGTAAGTTCACATAGCCTACCATAGCACAACTTGCATGAAGAATTTGGTAGAGATTGGTTGTTTGGTGCCCGAGAAATGACATAAAATCAACATTTCTTATTTGGTGCTATCGTACAAAATTAACAAAAAGGAGGCTCTGTATACAATGCTTCTAATGTAAACTGTCAACATATAAAGTTTAGTCGAATTTGGTTAAATTGTTTAATAAATGTAGCAAATTTATCTAAATTTTTTTATGAAGTTGCCATTTTAAACATTGTTGTCTGACCCACTTAAATCATGTAAGTTTACATGTCCTACTGTAGCATTTATGGTGTGCACAATTTGGTGGAAATAAGTTGAAGTGTTCCAGAAATATAGCAAAATGTTTAATTTCTTCAACTGGCACTATTTTACAAATAGATTGTAAAAATTGGATCTCTGTATTCATAATTGATGCTTATAATCAATACTGTTAATATACAAAATCCGGTTGAATATTATTGAATTGTTTTATAAATACAACAAAGTAAATTATTTATATTAATACCATTAAAAAAAGGACTACCGCACTTGAGACATGTCAGTTTACATGCCACAATGTAACACAACTTGTGTGTACCGTTGGGGGGAATCAGTTGATTGGTCCTGAGATATGGCATAAAACTTTCACATTCTTTATGTGATGTTCTTCATAAATGGATGACAAAAAGTTATGTATTAGCACATTTGATGATTGTATACTGCCAGTATACAAATTTAAGATAAAATCGATTTCATAGTTTTGTGGATGTAGCACACCAAGCTAAAATTATTTTATAGCCACCATTATGAAAATAAGAGTCTGTCACACATAAAAAATACATATATTTATTAAATGGCCTAGCACAGTACAAGGTTTCCACCAAATTTGGTAAGAATGGGTTGCTAGTTTCCAGAGATATGACATAAAAACTTAGTTTTTTGTAGAGCTATCTTACAAAATGGCAGAGAAACGACGATATGTAGACAAATTTTATGATTGTAGTAAATATTGCCAGCATACTAAGTTAAGCTAGAATTTGTTTTGTTGACAAAATAAATAGAGCTAAAATATTTATACAGCTACCATTTTGAAAATAAGTACCTGACCTACTTAAAACATACCAGTTTACACAACCTGCTGCAGTAGTATTTGTTTGCCAAATGTAGTAGGAATCTGTTAATTGTTTCAACAGATATTACTAAAAACTTAATTTTTTCATGTGTCATATCTTACAAAATGGCGGACAAAAGATGCTCTGTGAACCCCCATTTGATAGTTCTAATATATACTGTCAGCATACCAAATAAAGTTAGAACTGATGACATGGGTTTGACGATACAGCATACTTAACTACAATTACTTACTATATGGCCACCATTTTGAAAATAAGTGTTTGATCTTCTTAAAATATACCAATTTACACCATCTATTGCAGTACTATTTGTTTCCTAAATTTGGTAGGAATCTGTGAATTGTTTCCCAAGGTATGACCAAAATGTTATATATTTGTATGGCGGTATCTTACAAAATGGTGGATAAAATGTGATTTGTATACATACAGTTTATATAGGCTGTTCATGGTAAAACCTACTTGTATACACATTGTGTATTTTTCCACCTTGTGAACAATTATCATTTACATGGGCCTGATAACTTTATTTGTGCTTCGGTAAAGGGCAAATGTAAATTTTTTAGAAAAGTAAACATTTTACCAATGTTTTTGTTCTTACACTAATGTGCATTAAAAAACCAAACCTAAAATAAAATATTTCAGTATTCACAAATGTTTACCGAACACTTATAACTTAACGTTAACACATGGAACTACTTTCTCTCCATCATTGCCAACTTTTACTAGGCGTATGACAGTGCTCTTGTTAAAATATACAGAGATAGGGATAGAGTAATATTTTTAAAAGGTTTATTTCAAAAGTACTCACTTTACCATGAACAACTTTTAGTTCTAATATTTACTGCCAGCATAAAAAGTCAAGTTGGAATTAATTATGTACATGATTTTGATGATACAGCACACTAAGTTAAAAGTTTATATGGCCACCATTTTAAAAATAATTGTCCGACAAACTTAAAAAACACAATTTAACATAATCTACCACTGCACTACTTGTTTGCTAAATTTGGTAGGCATCGGTTAATTGTTTACCGGGGTATGACATAAAAACTTTATTTATTAATGTGGTGCTATCTTACAAAATGACTGACAAAAGTGTCTGCGTGTTGTTATATATGATTCTTGTAAAAGATACTTTCATCATACAAAATTGTGTTAAAAATTGGTTAAATAGTATGGTAGGTATACCAAATAAACCTAAGATATTTGCAAGATCGCCCTTTTAAAAACTAGTACCTAATCAAGATTAACCAATGAAGTTTACCTGGTCTATTATACTATTACTTACATGGCAAATTGGGTGAGAATTGGTTTAGTAGTTTTCAAGATATAATGTAGAATTTTTATTATTTTATTTAATGCTATCTTCCAAAATGGCAGACTAAAAACAATATACATTAAAAAATTTAATGCTTACACGATTCTCTACCAGCATACACAATTTGGTTTAAATCGGTTAAATGTTTCCAGAGATATGACATCACCATAATATTAAAATGGCCACCATTTTGCAGGAGTGCCCAGCATGGTCGAAAACTATAAAAGTTACATGTCGTTACTAAGCTATATACAGAGTTTGGTGAAATCCAGTTGACACATTATAATATTGAAAAGCGGGGATGCAGATGCACACACACAAAGACAGACAAGAAAGTGATCTCATAAGCATTTCTTTCCTTCAGAAAGTAGGCTAAAAACAGATAACTATGGCATCAAGCACTGTTGAAGCAGAGTGAGTATACAGACCTCAGCTGTGCGGTTAAGGAGGTGTTGTGGTTCAGAACTCTGTTCAAAGAATTGGAAGCTTTTGTAGATGTGAAACCTTCTGTAGTGTATTGTGACAATTAAGGAACAATTTATTTAGCATAGTAGATTATGTTATAAATTTTCTGACACACCCGGTGATGAGGCATTGGAATGGCTGTAGGTACACTTATGCACATTCACAGGTGTTATGTTACTTAGGGTATATAACAAATAAATAGTAGTGAAATACTATTTTAGTGGATTCAGATGTTGTCCTGTAGGAACAGGTACGATTTAGATATAAGTACAGTAATGTAGCAGCGGAGGGGAGCAAAGGTTCTGGCATGGTCCATCCAGAAAGGAGCTGACTCTACTTGGGGCTGGTGCCTTCGAGTAAACACCTGCCTGAGGCCTATCAATCTATTGACATCTCTAGCAGCATTACCAGCTGGAAGGTCTGTCTCACTATTGACAGTGCTTGAGCCTATAATGGCTTGTTGAGAAGACCTCCTGATCCCCCTCGGAGAAGAGGTGAGTGAGCATCGTTATCAACTTCCCCATGGTCTCACAGCGTTCCCCACACAATCCCTCCACGGCTCGCAGTAAGCGGCGCAACCAGCTTGTAGTCTGCGAGTCGTGGTGACTCTGCATTTGTTATCCTCAAGTCTCGGGAGCCTCAGAGAAAGGTTCTCTTTTCCCCTACCTCAGTGGTGCTAGAGGGTGTCGTTATCTACCAGCACTAGACACCAAACATTGACAAGAGGTGGAAGCACCCTCCAGTGGGGACATAGTTCGATTACCTAATGTGATGGTTGTATAGGAACCTGGAAATAGTTAGGCAGATGATCCCACAGAAGGCAAAGCAGGTAGGGGAGGCCTAAAACAAAAGAGAATTGACCAAACCACAAAGGGTAACTAGCAGATATATGTTTTATTCCATCGATAAGATTTAACAAAACATGTATCTCCGAGCTGTACTTGCTAGCAACAGGTGGACGAAGGACCAAGTTTGCCAACCTGAATACAGCAGGGTGGTAACTAGGTTTGAACAGTGTCTCAAAGTGAGAGCGACCCCAGTATCAACTACGTCCGGCACAACGAGGCACTCAAGCCAACATACTGTATCGTTCCAGAAGACTTTGTGACAAGAGCTTCTACCATGCATCGAAAAACACAAGTTGATATGCTAATGAGAGCAAAACAAATAAAACAATGTAAATATTACTGAATGCAAGTGTTAGCGAATAGAGAGGCTAGCTAACGAGAGTTATGGCTGGAGTCTGACCAACTACCAACTGCCTCTTCAGAAGGCAAAGAAATAAATACTGCTGGAGAGCCATGACAAGCCAGGGATGGCTTGAGTTGGTGCTACATGGAGGGGGCAACCTCCCCTAATGCACAGCCAGCATGTGCATTTGGTGCCTGCCAGGCTTGGCAAACCTAGAGACATAGTTAACCTCAAATATAAAATGAAATATGGCAGGAATAGGCCACTAAGCTGCTGATTACATTATAAAATGCTTACACTTCCACCATGGCTAAAAACACAGTCAGGTTAACCAACATTTGCAGCCCAAATATCTGCTGTTGCTATAATTCTTCCATTTTATAAACATCTTCAACGTAAAATTTATGTCTCAATATTTATTTGCACAATTCACTATTGAAAATGCTATGAAAATATTGCACACATAAAATTCCTATTTTAAATTAGGAACATAACATATGTATTTACATATGTTATATATATATATATATATATATATAACAGTTTTCTTCATTTAACAGTACAAATACACTCTACAATCGAATCAAACTTGCAGAGGTAAAAAATTGAACAATTTTGACTCATAAATTGTAGTTATAATTTGTAAAATAGAAAAATTTATAACAGAATTGTCCCATCACTCGTCAATAATGGCTGTGAGTGGGGCGATACTATAATTCGCTACATTCAGCACCCTATAATCAATGCAGAAATGTTGCTATCCCATTCTCAATTTTAGGGACTAGGACTAACTGCAAATTTTATACGTGGTCAGCTTTGAAGAGGTCAATGGGTTTTCTGTTGAGTTCTTCATCGCTAATTTTCTTATCGCACGGTGTCGTCTGGACTACCTAATCATAGCAGGAGAAAAATTGTGGAACTTGAAAATGACAACTTACAAATTCAGTGGTGGTAACCAAATTAAAAAAATAGGCAGGCATTCTGCCCCTTCCACAAAGCCCAATCTATTTTCAACACCCCACTGGTTAACATTATATTCCACACCCCTCTACATCCTTGGTGACTAAAATTTGGACAAGAGAGAGGAGAATGAACGACTGTGCACTGCTATTTAATGAGGACATAGGAAACGCAGTCCTCTTCTTCCCCCATTGCGAATGTAAGGATTGTTGACAGGGGCATACAGAATAGTAAAATTCATTAGCTTCAGAGACAGTCCACATCTACATGACTGGTTCAAAATAAAAGAAATACCAATAAAATGTTTAAAAACTGATGTATGGTTTTTTATTGCACTACTATGCACAAAGAGCCTAAAGATGAATAAACTTCTTAACTACAGAGGGGATTTTGATCCACTTGGCAACAAAATTAGTGCTTGTACAGGTTAAACTACCACTGGTTCAGGCCTCCTCAAAATACCAATAAAGCACATCATGCTGACAATGAAAAAATATAAACATTTTCTAATTAAGTTTCTCAATACAAGCAATGTTGCACTGTGAGAGTGGATATATTAAGGATGGGAACAAAGAAGAGCATACAAAACACACCTCGATGTACATGTTGCCATGGACTTCAGAGAGAGCCTGGCGAGGTAGGCCACTGCGGAGATGCAATCCATCACAGTTCTGGGACACCACGTGCTTGAGGACCCCTGCTCGGTGGAGAGCCACCAGGGCCATGTGCGTCAGTGTGGGCTCTGCCCTTGTCAAGTCGTGAGGCCTGCATGAAACACCATTGTACAAAACCACAATCCCACAAACATGCCACTCACTATTATTAACATAACCCCTTTTACAATTGTTCTCAATTTTGAAATTTACAATGGCTTCAGACACAAATAAACAGACTTTAACTAACTCACTTAAAGAAGAAATGTATTTGTCAATAAAATCCCTGTACGAGTTATGTAATATACATCAATGCAATTTTAATGCAACACAAAGGTACAGATATAGGACACAAAATATATGTACTCAATAGAACAACCTGCCTTTCTCTGATAGGTGAGTTTGATTTTTACAGCTATGAGTCAAGTCAAGTTGTATGAAACGTGAGTCAAGTCAGGTTCAGTATAGAATTTTAGAGTAAAAATCAAGTTTGCACCATAAATGTAAATGTGTACCTATGTACACTGGTATAACACCGGTCCCTTATAACTTCCTCCCCCTATTAAAGTCACAGATTACCAAGAAAAAAGTTTGGGGCTAGTGTCTATCAATAACAATAATCTTTTGCCTACTTAAGTGATTCACAGCGCAGCTTTTTCTCTCCCGCCGACAAGTGAATAACTACGGAGGGTAGGAAAGAAACAGAAATGTCAGCCACATGATGCTGATAGAAAAAAATAAGATAACAGTTACAGGAGTTGAGTGGGAGGGTAACTTTCAGGCTGGTCCATCCGCATGCCGCCGGGTGAGCGGAAAAACAGTCCACATTTAAAGTTTTTGTTAATAGTACTTTTATTTTTTTGATACTTACATTTTTAAAATGGTAATTACTTGAGAAAAATAACAGCAAGTGTACTGTATCTATGGATATTTCTGCTGAAGGTGTGACGTGTCATGAGATAAATAGGCTTTTCATGTTTAAGTGTGTCGTACGGTTGTATGTATTTGTGTCGTGCTGAGAATGTACCCGTCAACCTTGACAGTTTCCAGTCGTGTTATGTCGCCCAGTCAGTGGGCCATCGCCACACATACTGCAAGAGGAAGCAGTGTGTAATGACGCAATAGTCTTAATTTTCGGGACACGTGTTAAAATTTCTTTCGTTTCTCTTAAGCTTTGCCAAGCTTCATAATATTTTTATTGGGTTTGAAGTTTAAGGCCGTGGTGGCTCGTTTCCCATGATAGTTTATCAGGCAGACGTGTGCTATTGTAGGTTATCGGGCAGACGTGTGCTGATTACGTTTTATTAGGAGTCTGGTTACTGTTTTGTTTCGAAAGTTTGAGTTTTGTTAAGCGTCAGCATTAATTAGATACTTTCAGGCGACGTCGACAAGTTTTAGTTCCTCCAGCGCAGTTTTAGTGTGTACAGCGAAGTTTAGTTAACGTGTCAGTTACGATAACGTGTAGAGAGTGGGACACAGCGCAGTTTTGGATGACGCTGCTGGCAGATGCCGGATACCGTGCCCTTATCTTAGGAGAAGGGGGAGATAGGCCTGCCTAATATATACTAGTGGTGTGTATCGCCTAAGAGAGAAAAAAAGTAACCAACCGTCGGAGAAGACGCATCGGGCGTGAAGTATTTCACCCACACCGGCAAGCACCCATGACCGTAAAATCTTTTTTTTACATTTCTTTTCGGTTTAACTTAACCTAAAGTCTATCAACTTATTTCCGCCGGTGTGGGGGGTCGTTAGGGTGCCAGGAGGGAACAAACATCCCTCCTGCCTTCGTAACTTAGTCTTACGATGCAAGTTTTGAGACATTAATAAGCTGTAAACGACTGTGGCGCTGGTCTGTACTTGTATATTTATCTGTGAACGGTTCATACTCTGCATACTGGAAATTCGTATGTGAACTGTGACACGTAAATGATAAATAAAAGTATGGAACAAAATACTCTGGAATTTTACTTTATTTAATAATTAATTGGCGTCCATTGTACAGTGTCTCGTGTTCCACCTTTGAGCAAGCCGTGGCAACGTAAACATCGGCAGAGTGTAACTGCCGAACGTTACAAGTGTGTCATGCGTCATTAAGTTGTATTGCAGCAGAACATCACAGATAACAACCGAGTATCAATGCATGTAGCCAAGTTATTTTCATCCCGATGCAAGTTTAGCAGTTTAGAATCGTAAAATTGATTCGTGATACACAAAAAGTGATTGTTAGGTGCTAATATTTGTTTATTTATAACCTAATAGCACAGTGACTCAACTTGCACGTTTAGTGTCTCGATGTCTGCTGGAAAAAAAAATTGACTCAAACGTAGAGTTGATCTTTGTTAGTTTGACTCAACTTGATTTTTTGTCTTGGCCAATCACTAGAAAAATACATGCAATAAGTCTGCTAAAACCAAAATGTTATACCCGATTTGTTTACTGCTTTGAAACAAGGCAAATGCCTGGTCCTACAAAACTTTAGATAGAACAAACACATGAAAAAATGTTTTCCAGGGGCCTTCACATCTTAAAATCCTCTAATCTTCAAACAAATAATTCTCAAATTAATTGTGTGATATAAACATTGGTTTTGAAAGTGTTTGGGGGTTTCCCCAACATCTAACCACTCCCAAATTATTATACATGACAATACAATAAAATAGGAGCTCACTGATGTAAAATAAAAAACTGAAGGTTATTGCAAATGTCCACCAAAATGCTGTTTGTGCAGATCCGCCAATTCATGAGGAACCCAGTCGCCCATCCCTTCCCCTCTCCTACATTCCCAAGTTGCTGTCGATAGTCGGAAATAGTTGAAATGGAAATTGTAGTAAGTTCCCTGGTCGTGGTACAAGAATTTGCCTCCACACATGCTTTTAGGACATCCTTAGCTACTCTGTGATCCCTCTCAGCTGTTCCCCTCCACACGGGATTCTCTTGCCCTTCTAGTCATTTTGCTTTCTGTGCCTGGTCTGTGTGTTTTGTTACTAGGCACCCCATCTGCTAGCTGTGAAATCTCACCAAGTCCCTGTGTTGTTTTCTAACCAGCTGTCGAACTGTGTAGGAAATAATTCTTATGTACATTAGAACCCATGATTCAAATAAAATGTCTAGCCTTACAAATGGTGAATAATCTCTATTTTGATGGTCCCACATTGTAATATTTTGTGTTAATTGGTAGGTAAATTACCAAACGAAAATCAATTGAAATAATTACTTCTATTTTGTGATTACTTGTCTACTGTGTTTTATAACATGGCAATATAAGCTTCGTCAATGACATTGTAATGCGAGATGATAACGTAACGTGAAATATACAAATTACTCTTTTTAAGACAGAAAATAACACAAGCAATGCATTTCAGAAATCAAGCAAGGTATTATTTACACTGAATCAAAAACTAGAAACTAACTGCAAATGAAAAATACCAATATGATGTGAAAGACTGTTAAGTAAAACTTGAAAAGAACACGTACAGTATATAGTGAATAAACTGAATAGGTTAGACAAAGAAAAACATCAAGTACTGCCCACAAAGAACTAGCAGAAAAATGAAATTCAAAATTTTCTAGTGTTATTAGGCTTCAAAGCTACCACCTTCCTTAATTAAAATAGCACTTGGAACACAAGAAAGTTAAAAGGAATTTATCCTGACTCATTCAAATACGTTAGTTTTATCTATCCCACTGGCATGCTAATCACGCTACTACATCATGGGAGTCACACAGCTAAAAAGAATAAATTACCAGTTCCATGAACTAATGGTTTCCTCGCAAAAATTTACACAGGAATTCTCCGAATTATTTTATTTTTTTACATGGATTTTCAGTACTGTTCTATTCCTTCACAATGCAATGCAAACAGTAACTCAGTTGGTTGCATGTAACAGAACCGCAGAGTTGGAGAAAATTTGCCATCCTTCCATAAAAGTACATAAATCGTAAAGAAAAAGAAGCTAGATAACTCACCACCACTGTCTTGAAAAAAGATCACAAACTAAAACACCATGTCTAGCATCACATCCCATGTTTATTATTAGGACCAGTAAATTTTTGCAAAATGCAAAATACAGGCAGTCCTCCACTTTCACACATAATGTGTTCCTGAAAACGTGTGTGAAAGTTGAATCATATATACACATGTAATAAGAGGGGTTCAATTCCAAAGTTACAAGAAAATTTAAAAACAAATTAATTTTGGTAGAAAGATAACATATTTAATAGATAAACATGTTATTTTTAACAAGCATTTCATTGAAAACCATGAATAAATATACATGTGCAATACTTTCAAACCTGAAATTTGATTTTCAACACCTGTATACGTATTTGATTGTAAGTACTACGTGAAAAAATAAGGTAATTAAATATGCTTCCTACTTTCTGTAACATTCTTGTGTGAATGTAACATTTTAATTTGTAGGTTGTAAAAACTATGTAAAAGTTTTTCAGAGATTCATATATTATTTTAACAGAAACACTTATTTGTATTGTGCCAATACGACAGTCATATCTAAACATTCATAACATATTATCCGCATAGGCTGTAAAACATTGCAGACAGTGTTAGATGGCAACTAACAGTGCTATATCTATATGTTGGTAGGTTGCTAGATGTATGAAAGACCAAATTGGTCGTATGAAAGTTGATTTAGAGGTGATAATATGTCATGTATGAAAAAGAGAGTTGTATGAATCTCGAATGTATGAAAGTCGAGGACTGCCTGTAATGCAAAATGTGGAGAAGTTATGTTTATTTACGAAATTCTGTAATAATTCCCCTAGTCACAAAACAGCAACAAAATTGGTCATTATAATGTTTCCAAAAACACAATGCTGAGCTTTTTTTACCATGAAAACTCTTACAAACAGTTTGTTTTGCCATTTTTAATGTATGATAGAATATTTATTTCAGATATGTGTTGATAAAAGTTTAAATTATTTGCTGTAATCACATTGTTGAATTCACAAACGTAAACAAAGTTTTACTCTCAAATGAGAATGATTTATAAATTGATTGATAGCAACATCGAAAGCTTATCATGATAGTACAATTCTATATATCAATCTGAATCGCTAAGCACTCGTTCATGTGTAGAATCACAGAAAACCTATTTATTATTTTTTTTAAACAAGCAATTCTAACCAAAAATAATGGTGATATTACAAAAGTAAATACCTAGATATAACACAGATGAATATTTTTTTAGGTACATGAAATAATTACGCACTAACCATTCATACTGTACTAACACACTCGACTTCGCTCATATTCTGTGATTTGTGATTATTGATTCTGGGTATCAACCCTTCGGATCTTGATTTCTCCCTCTTGGGCCTTTCTCTCACGAAGAAATGTCGAATTGAAATATGCTTAGTGCGTTTATGCCACACAGGATTTTCGGCTAATTTTATGGCAGCATTATTATCGACAAACAACGTACCTTCCTTATAATCAGTAGTTTCTTGAATAAGTCTTTCAGCCATACCATCTCTCGTGTTCCCTCACTGGCAGCAATGACCTCTGCCTCTGTAGTAGAAATAGAGACAGAACACTGTCTTTTACTAAACCATGAGATGGCACCTCCAGAGTATAGACACACAATACCAGTAGTAGATCTGCCAGTCTCCTTATTGCCACCGAGATCCGCATCTTAATAGCAATCAAGAATTCCTTTTTTGTAATTTTTCTTGTAGAAAATACCAAGTTCAGAAGTCCCTTTTCAATAACGAAATATTTGTTTAACTCTGATTATGTTGTAATGAAGCAGTATTCTTAATTTTTGGGACACGTGTTTCATTTTCTTTCGTTTTGCTAAGCTTCATAATATTTTTATCGGATTCAAAATTATTAAAGCAGTGGTGGTTCATTTACAGTGATAGTTCGTTTATCGGGCATACGTTTGCAGTTTCATTTCGAACGTCATAGTTTTCAGTTTCAGTAGCGTCAACATTAGATTAGCTTTTTTCAGACTGCATCAACAGTTTTAGTTCCTACAGCGCAGTTTTAATAACGTGTGGAGAGTGTGCATGGCAGCCCACACCAGGACCCTATCTGGGGAAGGGGGGGGGTAATAGGCAGCACAAATACACGTGTGCCTGTCGCCTCCGTCAGTAGATACAAACCAGTTGTCCGAGGCAGTCGTCTCACGTCAGTTGAATCAAATCAGTTGTCTGAAGTGAGTCGTCAACTGGTACTCGCCTAGGCCGCATCAGGTGTAGCACTAACCCCCACAACGGCAAACTAGACCTTAATAGATTATTTCTCCGCCGGTGTGGGAGGTTGCTTCATTTGTTATTTCTTCGGGCAAGTTTTTAAGAAACTAATTAATTCGTAAACGGCTGTGGCTCTTTTCTGCGCGTGTCTATTTATCTGTGAACGGTTCGTACTCTGCATACCTGAACTTCGTATGTGAACTGTGTCACTTAACTGGTAAATAAAAGTATAGAACAAAACCAAACCGGAACTTGACTTTATTTCTTATTTAATTGGCATCCATTTTAAAGAGTCTCGTGTTACTCCATCTTGAGCTAATCAAGTGGTAGTCAGCAACTTAAAGCCGGCTGTAACTGTGCGCGTGCCACGTTACAATGTCACTTTCAGAAGGATTCTCAAGCGTCCTAGAAGCAACATTGATTGCATAGGAAATATCCGGCCTTGTGCAAATCATTAAGTACATAAGGGATCCTACAGCTTCCGGGTATGGAAAATCCCTAGTCTTGATATCTGCAGTTTCCTTCCCAGATTCTACATTTTCTTCCTTCAAAATAGGCATATTTACGACCCGACACTCATCCATTCGAAATGTTTGTAAAAGCTCTTTAATGTCAGAAGTTTGACTGACCTTATTACATTCCTTATTTTTTTTAATTTCCAATCCAAGGTAATAATCAGCTGGTTTAGTCTTGATTTTGAATTGTTGTTTTAATTTTTCTATGAGTGCTAATGCTTCTTTTTCTTCAGACGCAGCAATTAATACATCGTCAACATACAACGCTAAAAATATCTTAGACGGTAATCATAGGAACTATTTATCTGTGGGGTCTGCAGTGCTAATTTTAAATCCCAGACCAAGAAGAAAAGTTTTTATTTTGTCATTCCAACAATGTGGAGCATGTTGAGTCCATAAGGCTTTTATGCAATTTGCATACCTTTTTAGAACTGTCACTGAAACCTTCTGGTTGGTTAATATGGATCTCTTCCTTAAGTCGTCCATTTAAAAATGCAGTTGATACATCAAACTGATACAGAGTCATATTTTCATTTGCAATTACTGTTCTGACCGTAGTTTGTCTGGCAACTGGGCTAAAAGTTTCATCAAAATCTTCTCCTTTTTTCTGTGCAAAACCCTTCACAACCAGCTGCGCTTTATATCTGTCAAGACTTCTATCAGGTTTATATTTCTTAGTGAATACCCACTTTGAAGCAATAGCTCTTTTATTAGGAGGCAAATCACAGAGTGTCCAGGTTTTATTTTCTTTAAGCGAAGTCATCTCTTCTTCCATCGCTTTACACCATTGCTCCGCATCCTTACACTCCATAGCCTCTTGGAAACTTATAGGAACCATTTCATTCTCCTCAACCATGTTGACATAATCCATTATAAATTTAGGTTTATTTATTTTATTTTGGTTCCTAAGATTTATACCTCTTTCCCATTTTGTATCTGCATGCTCTGTTTCTGAGTCTTCACTATCTTCTTCCAATACCTCTTCTTCTCCTTCCTTCTCAATGCCCAGTTCTTCTTCTTGATCTTCTCTTTGTTCTTTCTCATCTTCTTCTATCCCTTTTTCATAACATATACTGATTCCTTTACCTTTGATCGGTTGAGATGGTGATTTTCCCATGATAGGTGCTTTAAGTGAATCTTGAAAAATTACATCTCTTGATCTTATGAGATTATTATTTGATAATACTCTGTACCCATTATCTCTGTCGTATCCAACAAGCACTCCTTGTTGAGCCTTTTTATCGAATTTTCTTCGTTTTCCTTTAGGTATATGGACCCAACATTTTGATTCAATGACTCGTAGGTTCCTTTTTCCTGGTTTTCTGCCTCTCCAGAGTTCAAAAGTGGATTTATCTTTAACTGATGACGGACCAGTTTGATTTAATATGTAGGCCGCTGAGTTTATCATTTCTGCCCAAAGCTCCTTGTCGAGAGATTCTTCTCCAGAATGCATAAGGGCTCTTGCAGTTTCTACTATCGTATGGTTTTCTCTCTCAGCACAACCATTTTGTTGCGGTGTGTAAGGCATTGTATATCTAATTTCAATCCCTTTGGACCTAAGGAAATTTTGTAAGCTTTCATTTTTAAATTCCCCACCATTATCACACTGAATGCACACCACTTTATGACCTAGTACACCTGCTTCTGCCAAAAACTCTTTTAATTTACCAAAGACCTCATCCTTGGTCTTAATCAAATATATTTTTCNTGCTTCTGCCAAAAACTCTTTTAATTTACCAAAGACCTCATCCTTGGTCTTAATCAAATATATTTTTCGAAATTTGAAAAGTCATCTTTGAAAACCAGAAAATATTTAAAACCACTTTTCGAGGGAATGAATGGGCCACACACATCAGTGTGTATAACCTCACCCATTTTTTCAGCTCTTTTCCGGAATTCAAACTTGAATCTGTGAGCTTTCCCTTTAATGCAGCCTTCACAGAGTTCTCCATCGAGAGGTAAGTCTAGGTCAAGGTCTCTTTTAAGTATCTCTTTTACATGGCATTTATTTTGATGACCCATTCTTTGATGATAGAGTTGCAATAAATTCTGATCTTTTTGCAGTATTGGGCAAAATATTATTTTTTGGTGTACAGTTCCTAGTTGCATGTACTACCCTAATTGCTAACTTATAGAGGCCACCACATATTTGACGCTTCCCTGAGACAAGAGTTTCTTTACCTTCAAACAATCTACAATCAACAGCAGTCGATTCAAATTAACTACGTGGCCTATGATCCTGAGCAGCTAATAGTGAAAAAAGATTTTTAGAAATATTGGGAACAAGCCACACATCTGAGAGTTCAAATATCCTACAATTGCCATTCTCAATCGAAATAGATCCTCTATCATGTGCCTTGACTTG
Source organism: Clitarchus hookeri (assembly GCA_002778355.1). NCBI lineage: Eukaryota > Metazoa > Arthropoda > Insecta > Phasmatodea > Phasmatidae > Clitarchus > Clitarchus hookeri. Next base: position 48,851 of record NQII01011840.1, read on the forward strand.
AGAACCATCTGCTGTAACAATAACATGGTCATCTTTAAATGATTCATAATTATTAAAACATTCCCTTCTATTGCATATATGATGTGTCGCACCATTGTC
>NQII01011841.1:0-25917 GCA_002778355.1 Clitarchus hookeri
CGGTGAGGGGGTGGAGGCACCTAGGCGTTGTGATGCTGGTAGGCTGTGGCGCTACTCTTTTTGGTCTGGTGGTTTGCCTGGGATGGCGACGGCAGGTGATGCTGCGCTGTCCGCAATGATGGGGCTCCCGCCTTGACGATCCCTGACGGGCGCCGGGCGTTGTTGGGCTTGCGGGCCCTTACAGATATGCTCCTCCAGGTAAGGTGCTGACGCACCTTCCTCCTGCGTAGGGGGTCGGCGGACCTCGACATCGGGGTCGCAGTCATGGAGAACCTGGTGCGGCATCGTCGTTGACGTCTCCTGGTGTTAGGCGCATGTCATCCCAGTGCACCTTGACAGTCGTTCTGCCAAGCCAGACCAGGTAGGTGGTGGGTCCGATGGCTGGTACAATCGCGTGCGGTCCGCTCCACTTTGCTGCAAAGCCCGCGCAGGAGCCTGTGGACTGTGGGTGTGAATGGACGTAAACGTGTTGACCGGGTCATAGTGTAGGTTATGGTCGGCAGCCGCCGCATGATGTAACCTCAGTGGTGAGTCCGTACCTCTGTGTGTGTTCTCTCACGGCGCTCACAGCGGGCGTCTCTGCTGACTGGGTCACCACTGTCTTCTGCCCCCGGGCAGTCAAACTCACCAAGCAGGGTGAGGTTGTGGCCCAGCAAGACGTTGACAGGTGACTTGCTGGTGGCAGCGTTGATCTGCCGATGTAGGGTGAAGAGGGCTGCGGGCAGATAGTCGGCTCAGGTGGTATACTGGTCGCCCACACGGATCTGCAGCTGGGTCTCCTGGTTGCAGCGCTTCGTAAGGTTGGCACATGGGTGGTAGATTGCAGTTTTCAGGTGTCGCACTCCCCAGAGTGCCACTTCTTGCCGGTGAATTGCATGCCATTATCGGTAAGCAGGTTCTGCGGTTATCCCCACCTGGGAAGAAGTCTGTCTGCACGACCTTGGCAACAACCGTAACTCGTGCGCTAGTGACGGGATATCGGTGACCACCACAACGAAACTCTTCCTCCCTGAGGACCTGGGTAGGGCCTCTTGGGGACACTGTCTCGAAGGGCTTAGTGGGCAGTCGGGGCTGTTTTTATTGTACCTTATCAGCTTGCCGTGCTTTTAATTGCTTACAATTAACACACTGTTGCCCATATCTGCGTGCGTGCTTGGTTAGTCTGGGCCAAAAACTTTTCACGCACGTGGTGAATTGTTTGCTCCATCGCCGGGTGTCCTGGTACACTGTCTTGCACATGTCTTAGTACCTTCTCTCTAACACTGGGGGGACAAACAGTCTCCAAAAGTCATGGTTACTAGATGAACATGTATCTAAACGGCCATCTATTACAAGCCAACACTCAACAGCTTGCTGGGTGCAACAGTCTTTCTGCTCACGAGTGTGTGTGCACTCTAGCTGTGCTTGCACAACGTCACGGTATAGATCACAACATACAGTGAGGTCATTGTTAGTGGTGTTGATCTGGTATAGGCTTATCTCACACAGTGGTTCCCACGTTGTTGGTGGTAATATCTCCTCCACTCTGCATCGTCCCGCACCACGACGTCAGTGCATGGTGACCTGGACAGCATGTCTGCTATCTGGGTTTCACTGCCCAGGACATGCTCCACGTAGAAGTCGTAAGCTTGAAGAAGCAATGCACACCAGGTCAGCTTGCTACATTCCTCGCGCATGATGTGGAGGCAGATGAAGCAGCGGTTGTCTGTGCAAAGCCTGGAGCGCTGGTACTCCAAGTAAATACAGTACTTCTTGATGGACCATACTGTGGCCAAGCTTTCATGTTCGTTGATGTCGTACCTCCACTCAGTTGGTCTGAACTTGGCACTAGTAAAGTCGATGACGTGACAATTGTCACAGCACTGGTAAAGCACTGCACCGAGTCCTTTTTGGCAGGCATTGGTCTGCAGGTAGAGGCGTTTTGTGGCGTCGTACCTCGCCAAGGTCGGCCACACTCGGAAATTTAACTTGATTTGCTGGAAGGCGTCGTCGGCAGGGCTGCCCCGTTGAAACAGCCGCTGGGTTGACAGCAGGTTGGTGAGTGGTGCGGTAATGACATAAAAGTCCTGGATGTGCTCCCAGGTGGCTGGTGCAGATTTCAGTCCGAACAGCATGGCTCAGAACTGAAACTGGAAACATGTACCGTCGAGGGCAATGAAAGCTGTCTTGCCACGGTATTCAAGCTTGATGGGCACTTGTCAATAGCTGCTCTTAAGGTCAAGGGATGACATGACCTTGGCTTGCCCTAAGGAACTGTGGGCATCTTTGATGCTAATGTATGGTGGTATCGTACTACGTGTAACTTGGTTCACTGGCCAAAAGTCTACACAAAACTTCCACGTGTCATCTTTTTTAGGTGCCAGTGTTATGGCAGAATTAAAGTCACTGTTTGTTGGTTGAATAACACCGCCATTCAACATTTCTTGAATTTGTTGTTTAATAATTTGCGCTTGGTGTGGTAAATAACTGCGTGGTGAAGTGTATAAAGGCTTGTCTTGCACTGGCGGTATGACATGCTCCACTACTGTGGTTCGACTAAGGGCCTCTTGTGCTGCGAACATGTCACGGTGCTTGTCAAGGAGCCGCTGAAAAGCTGCGTGGTGTTGGGGCGGTATATTGTTAAAGTCCGCTGGTGGAACAGCTGCTACTGTATCTGTGGTCGCCGGTCAAGGTTAAGGTTGCGTCACAACTTCAGACCTAAAGGGATGCAACGCGCCGTCGCTTCAACTATGGTAATTTGCTCAGTAAGCCATGGTACACCAAGAATGGCATCTTCCCTAATATTCGGGGTAACAACTCCTGTGGTTATTGTTTCTTGGTCACGCATGCGAACCGTCACTGTGGCTTAACATAGTGCGTTAGTGGTGTGTTTATTTAAGGCTAAACAAATTACATGAGCAGCTGAAGTGATATCTGTAGGATGCACGAAACTAGGCTGTATGAAGTTATATGATGCAGTAGTGTTTATTAATGCGTGGCAATGATGACCGTTAATAAACACTAAAATGCGGATGAACTGGTGAATGACCGACTAACCTGGTTAATCAGAGCTTGTTGTCCGGGACTGGGGTGTTGGGTACGTCCAGCTCCTTTACCCCTGTTTCCCGTTTCCTGGTTTTGCTACTTGTGTGGTTGTTTGTGTGTTTGTTTGAGGTGGGGATTGTTAGGGCATGCACTGTACCAATGGTATTCCTGACAGTCACAATAACGGCACGGAGTTGTCGATGGTTGGCTTCTGTCCCACTTCAGGTTTTTGTTTCGCCCACTGTCTGTCATACTATTGTTTTTGTTGTCACTTGCGCCAGTAATTTGTGCTTTACTACTTCTTGCACTGGAATTTTTGTCCCATTGTTGACCGAAAGAAGGTGTTTTGGGACTGTTTCGCTATCCTGACATTGCTCGTGGCTCTATCATGCGGCACTCGGTTCCCGTTCACGGCGTTGCTGGCACGGATTTTGCTCCAAGATTATCGCGACGCGCATGAGTTCATCAAAGTTGCTGTTAAGCAGTGGTACCAACATGGCACGGTACTCTGGGCGCACTGTTTCTGTCATTCGTGCTCGGGCACAAATGGGTGGAAACATCTGACAAGGTGTATTTTTCTGGTGATAAATGTGGTTAGTTTCTCCGTTGGCTGTTGCTCTTCTAACGTCAGTTTGCGTTGCGCTTGAAGTGATGTAAATGCTCCTCCAAAGCGGCACTGGAAAGCATGGAGCTCCCACTGTAGACCGTAGTGATTGTTAGATTACCACCAGAAACACGCTTCTCCGGAGAGTTGCGTTCCAACGCAGCTAGACCACTCCTTCACGCATACCCCATTGCGTAGCAGGTGTGCTGAACAGTCACTCAGGAATGGAGATGGGTCCTCTGTAGGTGATCCCACAAAGGTGGGTAGGAACTGGAAAAGCGAGGGCGTGGTAACACTGGTTGGTATGGCTGCAGTGGTTTGGTGTTGCTGTCCGCTACTTTGTGGCCACATGCTCGCAGCTGGTGGAACAAAGTTGGACGTGGGAAATTGTGTCGCCTGGTTTAGTTGCGGAAATTGTAGTGCGTGGGTAGGTAGCACTGGAATCATCTGTTGGGATAAGGCAGGTGTGGGAAAGTAGGTGGCGAGTGATGGTATGTAAGAGGCAGATGGAAGAAGAGGGAGAGGTGCTGAAGTTAAGGCTGGCTGGCAGGGTGTGGAATGAGCAAGCAGCATTGTTTTGTTTACATCTGCCACATGCACGCTGTTAGCGTGTGACAGTTGCGGTGCATGTCTGCCGCTGGTGTACATTGTCAACACGTGAATTTGCCATCTTGTACTGTCAGTCTCTTGCCAGACTGCAAACACCCTGCATTTCAACACGTCATTACTTTTGCCCCTAGGACACATTAGGTGGTGACATTGAGTTGGTTGACAGTCTGGACCAGTTAATAAATCTTTGTACACTGTAGAAGTATTCAATTATTTTTTATTGCTGTGGCACTATGAGCACTGAGAGTTCCTATTGTGTACGGTCGCAATTAGGCACGTTGAATGGTAAAGCTGTAGGCACAGAGTACACTGGAGAGTAGGGATTAGGGATACCTTGGCCCGTGCGTTGTAAACTGGCACACAAAAAATTTTGTTGATTGGGAGCTGAATTATTGAATTCTGTTGACTGGTATTGTCCAAATCTTTAAAACACCGTCTGCAGCCGGTGTTGATTGCTGCTGCTGCTGATGATGATTTCAGGGTATGGCGAGTCGTTCGCCCGGATGTACGCAGTCTCTCGGTGAAATTGTTGGATTAGTCGCTCTAGACAGGAAAACCAGGCGTTCCCTATGCCTGATACGTCTGAATAAAGTGGGTCTATTCAGGCTGGCCCACACGTCTTTTACTGATAAAAGCCCTGTGTTGAGCATGCTGGTTATGGCAGTACTTGAAATTAAAAACACGAAGTCTGAAAACTTGCGTGTAATTACTCTTGCACAAAACTTTACATCACTTTCAGGTGAAAACATTAAGCATTAAGTTGGTTCTGGCCTGTGGCCCACCAGATGGGCTAAACTGAAAATGTCACAAATGGCCACTGTGGAATTACTGTGAATTTAAGCTTCCCCAGGCGATGCATGTCCTGGGGGAAGAAGGGGTGGCGATTCCGGGTGAAAATGAAATAAAAAGTCCCAAGAAATTACGTTACTATTGCAGATTACATGATTGGTGCACAAAAGTTGAGTTCACCCGGAGCGTGCGCGTGATGGCGACCGACCCCTTGAAATGCTAAACGACTGAATCTGGCAAGCTCGTGCGGCGCAAACTATGGCGGTACGCGGCTCGCCCTGCACTCTTTTTTATCTGCTGAAAACTTACAATTAAATCAAACACAAACCCTTGCATATTTATGAATAAAACCAATACATAATATTCCCTAGTACATGAATAATTACAGTTTGAGAGTGGATGGCTTGAAATGTGGGCGAAACAACTGAGATGAAAAAGACATGTAAATTTGAGAATGAACATAATTAAACTCTAAAACGTTTGTTGGGGTGTCTTTAAACGTCCACACGCTTGGTGTGTCTTTCTTTCCTTTGAATTAATTAAAATTGTATTGCCCAAAAATGATCCTGTGTGGTGCGTCATAACGCACCATTGCCCGCCTAGAGGTGAAGGGGGTGGTATGAAGTTGCGCTGCCCTGCCCTGCACTTTCTACACTCGCACTATACTCGTGTAGGCACTCGTGGTGCACTATTGATACACTGGTGTGGTTGATGCGGTGGACACTCTGCGTGACAAATGTTTTGGAGGGTAGGACGCCGTCCTTGAACTTGATTTTGTAAATATGTTTTATATTAATGCAGTGATGGAATGCTGTGCTGCAAGAATAAAACTTGCTTTTAGAATTATAACCCTTCGTAACTATATACCGGACTCCAAAGAGTGATACAAAATTATTTAAAAAAAATTGGATGTTTTGTTATGTAAACTTAGTAATGCTCATTTACTGGATAAGTTAATAATATGTGGAGATCTAAATATTGATTTTAGTTATGAAAGTGTAGAAAAGAAATATGCTTAAACATATTGACCATGTTTAATCTTAGAAGCATTGAGAATGCCTATACGAGAATAACAGCTAAATCTAGTAAAAGTATAGAATATATAATAACCAACAGTGAACACACAACACTACAGAATTTAAACCTAGGATTGTCAGATCACCTAGCTCAGTGCTGTAAATTGTCTATAACTATTCATAATCATGAGGAAAGATTTATGTTATATAGATATTATAGTGTGCATAATATAAAAAAAATGGATACCATTAAAAAAAATACAGATTGGTCAGAAGTCTATGAATTTAAAAACACATTATAAATATAACTTTTTTCTTAAACTATATATACAATGTTTTGAGATTGCATTTCCTAAAAAGATAAAGCTAATGGGTGGTAAACACAAAACCAACAGACCCAAACGGATTACAGCTGGTATAATTACATCCAGTAAGAAACTCAAAAGAACTGCATAACAGTAAGAAAACACAAGCAAATGATAAAAATTTGAGTGGCTATTATCATGTTTACAAAAAACTATAAAATTAGCTAAACAAACTTACCTAAAAAGTAAAATCAACAAGGCATAGAAAACTAAAATGTTATGAAAAATAGTAAAAAATGAAACTGGCAAAGACATACATAATAAAACTGAAGAAATTACACTGCAAACAAATAATAACACTTACACAAAACTGCAGCAGCTAATGTACTTAACAATTATTTTTTTAATGCAGCCAAACCAAACTCCAACTCTCAGACTAACAACAGCTATAAAAATTATCATTGAATTGAGTAAGTAAATCAATTTATTTATTTCCTACGGATGAAAGGGAGGTTAGTAATGTAATATCAGATATGAAGAATTCATTATCTTAGGATTATTTTGGAATACCATGTGAAGTTCTTAAAAAGTGCTGTAAACCTATACTCTTCCCTCTTACCCATATTATTAATGTATTAATGATGCTTTAAGCACAGGTACTTTCCCCTAAAGAATGAAAACCACCAAAGTAATACCTCTCTTTAAAAAAGGAGATAAATTAAACCCTCATAACTACAGAGCTATTAGTCTATCAGTTTTTTTTTCTTCAAAAGTTTTAGAAAGGATTATATACATAGGCTTATCAATTTCTTTAATCAAAATAATGTTTTATTTCAGGAGCAATATGGTTTCTAAAAAACAAATAAACAATATCAGCAACTTTTATTCTTGTAAAAAATGTATTAGAAAATTTGGACAATGGCAAACAGTTGTTGGGAGTATTCTGTGATTTATCTAAAGCATTTGACTCTGCGGATCATGCTATATTATTAGAAAAATTAGAAATTTATGGTGTAAAAGGAATACCACTCAAACTAATACAATCATACTTGAAAAACAGACAGCAAAAAGTGCACATGAAAGATGAACTAAATAATTATCACTAAAACTGGGGTTAAATGGAAAAAAGATGTACCTATGGGAAGCACATAGGACTTTTTTTATTCCTTGTAATAATAAATGACGTACCACTTGCAGTAATTAAAGGGAAAATAATACTCTTTGCTGATGACACAACTGTTTTAATTTGGGGAGACAATGAAATTTAAACGCATGTCTGAATGAAACCTTCACTGACTTGGAAAGATGGTTCTCTACCAATATGCTGATGCTTAACTTGTCAAAAACACACATAATTAAATTTAAAAGAAATACAACTAGTAACTACCTTTCAGTACTCACAAATCATGAAAATGAACCATTAGAAACACAAACAGTCACAAATTTCCTATGCCTAGATATAGACCGTAACTTAAAATGGTCAGTCCACACAAATAAAATCCTAAAAAACTCTCGTCCTGTAACTATATTTTCACATGCCTAAAATATTCTTTGGACTAGGAGACAATGAGGATATTATTATTTTGCTTACTTTCACTCTATATTGACTTATGGTATTGAATTATGGGGACATACCAGAAACTGCAACTACATTTTTAAATTCCAGAAAAAAGTAGTCAGGATCATATCAAAAGTTCTTAGCCGTTCGAGTTGTAAACAGTTATTCATAAGCCTACATATTTACAGTGTCATTCACAACTATAATACATAAATTAAAAAAATATCATCTTGAGGCAATCTGATCGATTTTATATGTGATTTTACATTTGGCACAAACACACTGTGGAACCACTCATTAAATATATCCTGGCTCATCCAGGCACTTTTTTGTGCATAATATTTGGTAGGTAAGACGTTTAAATTCATATTTTTGAAAGCTCAAAGCTTTTTAGATTTCCCAATGATTAGTAAAGGAAACCTATGTCTACCATTTGCACACACCATTACAGTTATGCAGTCTTTTTGCATTTTAAAACCAGGTGCAGATTTTTTTGATAAGGAGGCTAAGGTTTTCACGGGAAGTGCTTTCCAATTTAGGCCAATTTTGTCACAGTTGTAAACCTGCTCTCTGACCAAATTTCTGTCTTTTATTTATTTCATTAGTTTTTCCAGATATTCTACAATGACTGTACTATCAGCGCTTAGTTTTTCACCCGATATGTCCAACTGCCTTATGCCACGTCGACCCTTAAATTTATCCAGCCAACCTATACTAGCCTTAAATGAAGGATCCTCATCAAGCTTCTTATTCATCTCAATAGTTTTAGCCATTATTATGGGCCCAGAAACTGGTATCCCTTGACTACGGGATTGAATGAACCACTGATACATTACTGTATTCAGTTGGTCCAGTTTTGCTGGCTTAATTGTTTTTCTTAGTTTGACATCTCCGTCTGTCGTTTGCATTTTTGAAACATGACTTTAGATCTTATCTGCATCTTTCTTAATATCATTGACTGTCGTCTGCCCGATTCCATATAGCGGAGCGATACTCGTCGCACTTTCTCCTTTACGCAGTCATTTTATAATTTCAAGGTTTTGAGAAAGTCAATACAACACGTTTCCATTTCTGAGACATTTTTAAACACACTACACTTTGACAACAAACTGAGGACAATGACTTGNATCATTGACTGTCGTCTGCCAGATTCTATATAGCAGAGCGATACTAGTCGCGCTTTCTCCTTTACGCAGTTGTTTTATAATTTCAAGTTTTTAAGAATGTCCCAAATGTTGTGCAAAGGCAAAGAGTCTGTAAAAATTTGACACTACACTTTGACAACAAACTGAGGACAATGACTTGCTAACTAAGTGACTACAGCTACTGAACTGACTGTAGGAATGGGAGGGCGGATGAGTGTGTAGGAATTCCGGTAGGGTGGNACTAAGTGACTACAGCTACTGAACTGACTGTAGGAATGGGAGGGCGGATGAGTGTGTAGGAATTCCGGTAGGGTGGTGAGGAAGACTCAACGATTCTATGAAGTACATATGTAGGTTGTACATAAACAACAAACGTAAGTCATTCGCATTCCGCACAGCACAGAATGTATTTTTACTGGGTATATATATTACAATACAGTATACGTATTGTTCAACTCAATAATGTGCTTAATTTGATCTAATATGAAGCAAAAATGTTTTTTCATTTTTAGTTTAAGTTTTTTTTGTATCCAATTTTATTATTTTACTTGCTATGTCAGTTTACTGACGATTAACAGAAACTGACGGTTAACCGAGACTCCACTGTATTTTCTATTTTTTGTGTGACAGTAGTGCTTATAGGATAATGAAATATAACTTTTTAATGTGTTTATTAATTTATTTTTTTCTCTACTTGTAATATTACTTATTTTTCATTGTTTTTTTATTGTTTTATAATTTTATATATACCTATATATGTATTGCTGATAAGTATATATTTTGACTTGTTCCATATCGTAAAGCCACCATGGAGACCAAGGAATCAACGGAATGTAAATAAATTATTACTTTTTTTACTCTGGTTTCCATTAGGGGTGACATTGTTTCTATCTGTGAATACGTTCATGAATTAAAGTTCCCAGTGTTTATAATTCTTCCCACAGATAACTTTGCAAGCTAGATTGATTGCAGTTGGGTCATTATAAGTGTACTGATAGTAGTACTANAATTCTTCCCACAGATAACTTTGCAAGCTAGATTGATTGCAGTTGGGTCATTATAAGTGTACTGATAGTAGTACTACTAATATATCCAAGCCTAAATGAATATACTCTGAAAGACAAAAATGTTACTATGATGAGTTAATTTATTATTTTCATGTATTTATATTTTAAATAAAAATAAACTAAACATCAGGGTGTCCACTGAAAATTATTTTTGGAATTCTCTGAANCATGTATTTATATTTTAAATAAAAATAAACTAAACATCAGGGTGTCCACTGAAAATTATTTTTGGAATTCTCTGAATTTTCCCTGTTTTCCAGGCGGAATCTTGCCATTTTCCCTGACCTATTTTCAGGACAGGAACTTTCCAATATCATATTTTTCCATCGCTGACAGAACAAATATGCTATCAGTGAAGTAGAATTAAAATTACACTGCAACAGACCAAGCAAGCAGGGCCAAAATTTTATTTAGCCCATCAATATTTCAAGTGATACATGCTATTGACTTCACACAAGTGCCCATTACAAACACACAAATACTTTATTAAGTTTTAAAACACACATGCTCAATTACATTACCTACCCTGTATTTGCACAACTAACAAATTTTGCAGAGTAGCAATGATTTACATTTTCCTTGACCCAAATGAAATTTCCCTNGTAGCAATGATTTACATTTTCCTTGACCCAAATGAAATTTCCCTGAATTTTCCCTGTCACATGAAATTCCCTAATTTCCCTGTTTACCTGGTGGGTGGACACCCTGATAATGCAGTTCATTAAATTTTATTTATTGATTGAAAATTAACCAAGCATGTTCCTCAAACTTTCTTTAATGTTTCCGAGGGGTGGGAGGCGTATCCCTATGATCCCTACACCCCTGTGGTGAATTGTTGTGTGCTTAACAGACTGGGGTGTTCCAGATGGACGAGTGAGATTGGCATATTTTTTTGAGGAGGTCTGAGTTAAGGCCTGTCCACTATAGTTTGTCCGTGGTCCAATGGTCCGCGGATGTATGTCCCGCTTTCAGACACTGGAACTAGAGTGCACTGAAATCGGCGCACCAATAAATTGTATGCGATTACTCGTAACTATTAATATTTGTAACTTATTTAATTTTTTCTAATTTTATTCATGCGAATGAGTACTTTTTGATTTTAATTTAATATAACTTTATTTTGATTTGATTTTTTTGCTTGATTTAGTAAATTTTTGGGTTTTTATTTCTTTAAATTTTGTTTTAGCGGCTGCAAGATTGAATATTATATTATGCCTTTGAACATGTAGCATTTTTATATTTTTGATATTCACGTTTTGATATTAATACAGCATTATGTACTTTTACAGTTTGCGCGCGATAAAATGTAAACAAAATAACTTGGGATGCGTCCGCAGACGAAAGCTGAAGTTCGCGAATGATCTTGGGACATGGGACCTCCCAATTCCCCTGCCCCTACATTCCGGTGCTGCTACATTCTTACCTCGCTTCACTCTTATCTGCTATCAAACACATGCTGTTGAGAGCCGCCCAAATCGCTCCACTCCACTCATCTTTGAATCGGTCCAACCTAACTCATTCCCATTTGGCATGCTGCTTAAGCCCATTGGTTCCCACTGTCTAACCATGTAGCATCGACCTCACCTTANGGGGGGGTCAAATATGAAATTGCTAATTTTACTAAACACTTTGAGCTTCTATGACGTGACTTTGTAAGTAGGCTCAACGGCAGGTGATTTAAAGTGGTATATTTTAAGTGATTGGACACTTATTTTTAAAAATGGTGGCCATATAGCCAATTTAGCTTATTAAGCTGTATTGTCAATGTCGTGTAATCAATTCCAACTTAATTTTTTATGCTGGCAGTAAATATTATAGCTATCACTTGTGTCTACTCAAAGCCTCTTTGTATGCAATTTTGTAAGATACCATCACATGAAAAAATATAATTATGTCCAGTGGCGGATTTACCAGCAGGCTGAGTAGGCTGGAGCCTAGGGCGGCAGATTTTAGGGGCGGCAAATTTGGGGCCAAATTTTTTTTTATGTCTTACAGAAATTAAAAAGATTCATATTTATATACCTAAATGTTATTAGGTCCACACAAACAATTCAACATGTAATATGTTTCACCAATTAGATAAATTTTTCTACAATTTGCGTAGTCGCGTTTGGTTGCGGCGCGGGAACGAGTGACATGACGGTTCGCTAAGTGTGTCTGGCCGAATTGACTGCACGAGCGCAGGAGCCGAAGCGGGGTCGTGCTGTTTTAGGCATACACCGCGTGGTTGCATTGAGTTCCAGAGAGATAGATATAGAGCGGTGGCTGGCGATACTAACGGGCAAGTTCCGTCCCGTATTTACTTTTTCTGGTTGTGTGCTGTAATTTTTCAAAGTGTTTCGTGGATTGTATGAATAATTTCATAGCATAATATCACCGGTGCGAAGAAACTTATGGTAGGTAAGTAATCATAATATATTACAATTAATCATCCGTAACGAATCACTAAGCCGCAATTTAACTTGATAAATAGCGGTTTCGGAAGTTATGCAAATAAATTTCAATATTTTTGTTATATCATACTTAAATAACTTTATTGTACTTACGTTAGGTAATTATTCAATGTCTGAAGTCTGAACAAAGGATGTACGAGAAATAAAACTCCCAGTGTAATATTTTTTATTTCAGTTCTTGGAATCCAAGAAATTGTTGGAATGAGTGATGGGAGAAAGCGAGCTGAGTATAAAAAGTAGGCCAAAATGAAAAAAGGACAAGAACAGATTATCCGTAAAACGATAAAAATTGACAGTTTTTTTTAAAGTGGAAGTGGAAGTAGTGTTGAAAGACCAGGAACTTCAACAACATGCACTGACACAATACAATCTGGAAAAGATGAAACGGATTTGAACTTTGCGGCCCAACAACAACAGTCATCTGTTGAACCATCTACTTTTGAAAAAACGGATATTTATGTTTTTGACGTAGAGGCGGTAGGGGAATCATCAATAAGTATAACAATTGAAGATGCTTATCAGAATCAGACGTTAAGTAATAACCAAGTGCAAACAACAGGAAATCTAAACAAAGATCCAGCTTTATGGGAAATCAACGATGCCTTAAGGGAGATTATCGCAAGGTACGGCTTCGATCAAAACAAGTCTTGTGACTTCTCTAAAAGTGAAAAAATTTATGCTGATCGGCGTTGTTTCTTGCCAGTGAGTATCTTCCAAAGAAAAATGAAAAATAATGAAGGGAATGACCGAAATTGGCTGGTTTATTCTGAAAGTAAAATATCTGTATATTGCAAGTCCTGTTTGGCATTCGGGCCATCGGAGAATAAGACTTAGCTTGAGAACGAAGGATTTAATGAATGGAAAAATGCAGAACACCGAGTAGTTCAGCATGAAAACTCTGTGCGTCTTAAATCTAGTATCCTTAGTTTGAAAGTTAGAAGTGAGATTGATGGCCGACTCGATAATTTACTGCATGTCCAGATTGAAGAAGAAATTACTTATTGGAGAAACGTTCTGAAGAGGGTTGTTGCCGTAGTGAAGCGACTGTGTTCAAGAGGCCTCGCTTTCAGAGGAAAAAATGAAAAGTTCGGTGATCCGCATAACGGAAATTATTGTATGATTTTGGAACTGTTAGCTGAATTCGATCCTTTTTTAGCCAGTCATATTGAACGATTTGGGAATCAAGGATCTGGAAGTACCAGTTACTTATCAAAGACCGTTTGCGATGAGTTTATTCTCTTGATGGGTCATAAAGTCTTAAAACACATTGGAGACGAGATAAGAAGGGCGAAATATTTTTCCTTAATCATCGATTCAACACCAGATATAGCACATGTGGACCAACTTACCCTCGTCATTAGATACGTTTTGGAAACAGGCGAACCGTGTGAAAGATTTCTCAAGTTTTTGCCCTCAGTGGGACATAAAGCTGAAGAAATGTTTTCTGCCATTATTTCGGAACTCAAAACACTGGGCATAAATATTGAAGACTGTCGTGGACAATCATATGATAATGCCGCGAACATGTCTGGTGTGTACAATGGCTTACAGGCTCAAATTCAAAGCCAAGCACCTTTTGCTTTTTTCGTTCCTTGCTCTGCCCACTCTTTAAATTTAGTGGCAACTGCGGCTGCTGAATCTTGCACAGAAGCTTGTCGCTTCTTCATGTTGCTTCAAGAAATCTACGTTTTTTTTGTAAGTTCGACACAGCGCTGGCAAAAATTAATGACTGAAATCGGGAAAGGGAAAACGCTAAAGAGAGTAAATCTGACACGTTGGTCAGCTAGAGAGGACGCATGTAGAAGTTTGAGAGATTGTTGGCATGAAGTCCTTAAAACTTTGGAATCAATCAAGGATGATTGTACCGAAAAGCCTGAAAAGCGAAACGAAGCGACGGGAATACTTTTGAATTTAGAAAAACTGGAAACGGCGGTAATGGTTGTTGTGTGGAAAGTTTTTTTTGGAAAGAATAAATAAAGTGTATGTTCAAATTCAGGCTTCTACCGTAGATTTGATCACTGTTGCCGATCTTTACGAATCTCTTTGCAAGTTTTTCGTAGCTGAACGAGAAAATTTTAAGTATTTCGAACAAAAGGCGATGGAATTAAGCGTGTCGAAGCAGTATACAAAAGACATGGGAAAAATACAACCGAAAAGGAAAAAAAAATTATTATGTAACACCCGATGAAGAAATGAGAATGGCTGCAAGTGATACTTTCAGGGTTAACACATTTCTCGTCCTCATTGATAGACTCGTATCCGAATTAGAAAAACGGCAGAAGGCCTACTACAGGTTCAATGAAAAGTTTTCATTTCTGACCAAAATGAGTGAATTGTCATCATCAACCCTTACGGAAAAAGCCCTTTTCTTGGAAGAAATGTATCCTAATGATTTAGAGACTGACTTAGTTCAAGAATGCATACATTTTCAATGCCACCTTTCTTCTGAAAGAATTTTGGTAAAACCAGATTCTGGATCATTGAAAAGTCTATCTTCGTTCCTGCGAAAACAGAATTTGCAAAACGTTTATCCAAACTTGGATATAGCAGTTCGCATGGCTCTATGTACACCAGCGACAAATTGTTCGGGTGAGAGAAGCTTTTCTTGCTTAAAACGGGTGAAAAATTATCTAAGATCTACCTTAAGCCAAGAAAAGCTAAACGCCTTAGCTCTTTTGTGCATAGAGTCAGAACTAATGAACAAGATTTCATACGACGATATAATTGATGATTTTGCCAATAGAAAATCGCGCAAAAAGGTATTGTAAAACTTTTATAACTTAATTAATTGAATTTCATCGACATCATCAGCCGGATTGTTACCAGATAATTGAATATATTGTTTTTAAACTGTAAGTAAGCGCAATAAAAATTATTTAATTACGTTTACTGAATGTACATTATTGTGTAAGTAGTATTGAGGCATACCTTACCCCGCCTTATTAGTAGTACATGAATGACCTTTTAATAGTTCAGAAATATACCAAAAACTATTTTTTGTGCAATCTTAATTAAATCGTTGGGTTGTAAAAATAATCTAGAAACTGACACATAGATCCCCTAGTCCACAATCGTACTAATTACGGGGAAAATGTGGTGTAATTAGGACGATAGTGCACAAATCACAAAGTTACAATTTCATTGACAAAAAAAAAGTAATTAATATGATTGTGAACTAGGGTAATTAATTGTAGAGGTCGGTAGGGGCGGCAAAATTAGAATAGCCTACTGGCGGCAAATGTGTAAATCCGCCACTGATTATGTCACATCTCTGGAAACAACCAACAGATTACTACAAAATTTGGCAAACAAGTAGCAGTATGGCAGGCAGTGGTAACTAATATGTTTTGAGTGGGTCAGACACTTATTTTTAATATGGCGGCCAATAAACGTGTTAGCTTATTATACTATATCTACGAAACTACGAAGTAAATTTTAATAACTTTGTATGCTGACAGCATCTATTTGAAGCATCGCATACAGGACCTTTTTCTTTATGCAATTTTGTAAGACAGCACCAAATAAAAAGGAAGTTTTTATGCTATATTTAGGGAATTAATCAACCGATTTCCATCAAATTCGTCATACTAATAACATTGCGGTAGGTCATGTAAACTTACGTGTTTCAAGTGGCTCGGACACTTATTTTCAGAACGACGACCCTGTAAATATTTCAGGTTAGTAACCTGTATCATTAAAAATAATCCTGCCTGGTTCCACGGGCCCTACCCCAGGTTTTTAATGAAATAACGGAAAATAACTGAAATATTGGCTATTAACAGACCTGAAGGAAATTAATTTTCAAAACGTAATGTTTATTTGATTACCATTGTAAATTTGATTATATCTTTTTGAGATGACTGGATACATAATTTTGAGATAGAAAATTATACAATTGAAAAGAGTGGGCCAAGGATAAACCCATCTTGTTAGGTGAGATGATTTACAAACTGCAGTTACCCAGCATAATCATTTTTTTATTTCACATTTGTATAAAGCTGCATTTAGGAAACAAACTATACGAGTGTGTGAAGAGATTTGGGTGGCTTACCAGCGAGGTCTTGAGAGCCGATGAGGGTGAAACGAAGTGAGTACGGAAGAGCGCTGGAATGCAAGGGCGGGGGAACGAGAGATCCCCGAGAAAACCCGCCGATCAGTGGCATCCTCTGGCACGATTCCCACATCCGAAAATCCAGGGGACGACCCAGCCCAGGAATCGAAACCGGTTTGCCTAGGTGGAGGCGAGTAGTATAACCACTACACCACCATGACCGCTAACTATAAGACATAACTGCTATCTTGCATATACTATTGGCAGAATCTTGCAACTGTTATTATGCACCGTGTATATAATTAACCTTTAGTTGTTTTGCATATTACAAAAATGAGTTACTCTCAAGAGTTCTGGTAACCGATATTTTGAACACATTGGAGTGGTAGATTAGGAATACCAGTAGGAATTTTCAATGGCGTTTTACGCAATTTGAATTGAATAACTTGAGATGTAAAATATGTAATTATGCATCCATCGTTTCTTAACAGTGTGTTAGGATGGATGACCAAACCGAACAACCGATATGAGCCATGCCTGTGAGTGCCATGAGCTGAATTTTTTCGCAACTGAATTTTAATGTAAGGAAAACACAAATAGAAAATCCACCATCTACTTGAAGTTTGAGAACTGAGTTATAACAACATAGTAACAAGAAATGAAACGTTCAAAACAGACATTGTAGTAGTATCTGAGGATGATATGAAGCCAGGTGGCTGCATAAATAATGGTACTTGAGTGCAATTTAGTGCAAAATTTTTGTCCCCGATAAGATTTTTTAAAGCTAGAGCAATCTGGAATAATAAAGGGGCAGAAATGATTGATAAAGCTGTTGGCTAGTTTCAGTATGTTTATTAAGGTTCAGACTTCACTATTGGAATATCTGTTCCTTTCTCCGTGAGTGCATGGTGTACGCTCTGTCTCTCTCTCTCTCTCTCTCTCTCTTTCTCTCTCTCTCTCTCTTTCACACACACGCATACACAACAAACATACACACATGCACCAAATGTTCTTTCATTACCATATGTGAAAACGCAGACACTGGCATTCGGGTTATGGCTATGGGTCGAGATACAACCAGTGGGGTACGGTCGCAGAATTATCAGTGAACTTTATCTCTTCTTTGTCCGGTCGTCGCCTTCTGTTCCACTCGTGGTCACACGTTGTTCAAGGTCGTCTATTTCGAACTTGCAGATTTTTCGCTCTTATGACACCCGCCTACATGGCGCTTGAACTGCGTTGCACTTTTGAAATACTCTTTTTTTCCACGCAATTATCAAACGTCCGTCCAATGTGCTCATCTACGATTAAGACGAGGTCTTTTGAGTGCTTTCAAGACGTCACGCACATTTGAAAAAAAAAAATGCCATTTCATAGCACTCAAAAAATGTTAGAAACAGCTTTTTCAAAGCGCAACCTATGTGCTCGAGTATGTTTGTTGACTTGCCCGCGAATCACGCATACCACTTTTCGGTATGCATCTTGGTGCGAATGCCTCAAAAACGGCGGAGTTTAGGGTCTCAACATGAAATGACTTCAAATTTCACCTTCCGACCACTTTTGTCACTGGAAAACTAATTGTACTCAGGCATCACGACGCCGGGTGCCATACCATTGAGTAAAGATATACCTAGAGTGGACTTCCCCAGGTTAAAGTTTCTGACCACTCCAGTAGGTAAATAGTATGTAGTTTTTGGTATGGACACCACTTAGCGCTAGTTCATTATCGTGGCGGCTGCATGGGGAAGTCGGCAGCGTTGCCACTGTAACATCTACCCTCTCTCTGTCATACTCCATATCTGTCGCTCCCAGACCAAACTCCGCAACAGTAGAACGTGTTCTGAATGTATGCTATACCCACGAAGCTGGAACATACAAGATGGCGGACATCCGAGTAATTACCTCAAGCTGTAATGTCTGTTTACGAAAAGATTATGGGTTCTGTAAAACGAAATGAAACTTGATATACCCATAGGAAACGGGAAACGTTGCGAAGTACTCACACGGTTATAATAAAACAACAAACCACAACTTTATAAAATACGCGATAATTGTGGAGTTAGGTAATGTATATCCATTATCACACGGGCGTTTTTTAGGCTGTGTGTGTAGCTCAATGGGTTGGTGCACGGTTCTGCGCCACATAATTTTAAGCTATAGAGTGATACATTATTGCTATTTATAACTTATGTTATTGTTATAAGGCGATTATTTCCAGAATCACATTGTCTAAAAGCAATAATACGTAAGTAACAGCACAGTGCAATTGACTAGCTGTGGTTGTTTCAAATCAATTGGTTTCTAAAGTTGATAATTTGAGCTGTGTAGCATGAGTAATGTTAACAGACACATATAAAAGCCTTAAGTTTAATGTTGTGATTGCTTTGCCTTCTTTTGGACTTCTAATCGTAAAAACTTGTTAAATTACGGAAAGCACAAGATTGATTATTATGCTCATTAAGGACAGATACATATGTAAATACAGGGACTAAGCGGGGGGATATCGAGACATATCCCCCCCCCCCAAATGAAAATAAAATATTCCAAGATAAAATTTGAAAACAAAACGACAACTTTTATTTAATTTTAATATAAGAAATGCGTGATCCCCTTGAACATGATGGATGCTGATAGCATTTTGCGGTTCCATATCTGTATGCCCATTTATTATGAATAATATTTTAACTATTAATTTGTAATACTACAGCTGTCGTATTTTGTCCAAAAATAGAAATACAAAATCCCCCCCCCCTTCCAAATAAGTTTCTGGGTACATCCCTGTTTAAATAATTTGCTAATGTTTAAATGAGTGGTGCAAATGTCCGTCGTACATGCATGTTAATAAGTACTTTGTTTTTCATACATAAGCAGTGCCGTTATTCATATCATGTTCCATACATTAATATTTTTCGTACTTAGAAACCTAAATAAATGCAGTCTTCAGGGTAAAGAAACAATCTTCCTACTTTTGGATGCACCACAAAGCGCCTACATATAATNCTAAATAAATGCAGTCTTCAGGGTAAAGAAACAATCTTCCTACTTTTGGATGCACCACAAAGCGCCTACATATAACATTTGGTTGCATTTGTACCCCTGCCCCTTTGTGTGTTGTTTTGCCTGACATTTACAATTTGCTGTTAACACTTTAGGTAACGTGTGTGTATGAATGAACTGATGCGTTGTTCCTTCTCTTCTGCTATGGAAACTTGTATGCCTTCTGTTGTGCAGAAGGTAGCAGAAATTGGGTATCGTGTAGTACCAGCTTAAACGACTCATGCCTCTCGCAGAATTTAGGCACCGGAAGCTTCATAAAACCCTTTTTAAATATCGGAAGACATACTGTTTTGAAAATATGATATACTGCTGCGTACTGCTAGTATCTTACTAACATATTTAAATTAACGCTGTTAAGTGGCAGGGGAATGCTAGTAAAGAGGAGAAAATATCTACGATGTACGAATCGAAANCTAAATAAATGCAGTCTTCAGGGTAAAGAAACAATCTTCCTACTTTTGGATGCACCACAAAGCGCCTACATATAATATTTGGTTGCATTTGTACCCCTGCCCCTTTGTGTGTGGTTTTGCCTGGCATTTACAATTTGCTGTTAACACTTTAGGTAACGTGTGTGTATGAACTGATGCGTTGTTCCTTCTCTTCTGCTATAGAAACTTGTATGCCTTCTGTTGTGCAGAAGGTGGCAGAAATTGGGTATCGTGTAGTACCAGCTTAAACGACTCATGCCTCTCGCAGAATTTAGGCACCGGAAGCTTCATAAAACCCTTTTTAAATATCGGAAGACATACTGTTTTGAAAATATGATATACTGCTGCGTACTGCTAGTATCTTACTAACGTATTTAAATTAACGCTGTTAAGTGGCAGGGGAATGCTAGTAAAGAGGAGAAAATATCTACGATGTACGAATCGAAANTATTTAAATTAACGCTGTTAAGTGGCAGGGGAATGCTAGTAAAGAGGAGAAAATATCTACGATGTACGAATCGAAACTAAATTTGCGGTATGAATTAACACACTACGTTATGAAGATGATCTTACATGCTATAAAATATATTTCGTTCGTATAGTATAATCGTGCAAACAAAATTAGTGGCCGTAAACGAAAAAAGTATTTATTCATTCAACAAAACATGGGGCACAGAGAACATAACTACATTTAGGAAAAGTAAATTATGATTTTGTAAATATGCCAAATTAACACACAAGGATGCCCTACTGTCACAAATAATTTAAACTGTTACATATTGTTCGTATATTGTTGTTATCCAGATATTTACAAATAATTTCTGTTCTTCTTGGTAACAACTGTACACTATGAACAGATATATTATTTGATTCAATTGATTTTAAACACACCTGCGCACTTTAATTTAGCGTAAGCTGCGAAGTCTGAAGTAAAGCTTGGTTTACAATAGAAAATTTAAGCGTTAAATTATGCGTTAAGACGTTACAGCTGCTATCAAGGCAGAAAGCCGCATGGGGTTTCGAAACCGAAAAAGCCAAAATGTTAAAATTGGGCGTAACGAAAAGCCGTTAAACGTGCCGTAACCGGGAGAATGACCCATCAGGGGTTGTCTTTACGAGACCGAAAATTAGCGAACTTTTTTTCTTTCTCCAGTCCGAAAAGCTCTTTCCACGAGCAGTGCAAGCCACTTTTCCACCCTCGGGAAAAAGTTTTCAAAGAACTGTAACGACGTGATTAGTGAAAATTAAGACTAATGCATTTCGTCGAGAGTGAATCTAAAGTATTGCTTTTTAAAAATGTTTTGTTTCACACGAGGCTTAGCGACAAAATATGTTCGAATTTACCATGATTCTTTCATTTATGTTGTCAATAAATTAAAAAATAAACTATTTCCAATGCCCTCCAATTTGGTTATGACACTGCAGAAATATTGATACAAGTGTAAAAATGTCTAACCAGTTTTTACATTAAATTATGGGCATATATGGGCAGACAGTTGTTACAATGTTGACATCGAAAGTTCTCAATATATGATGTAACACAATGTCGTTAGCAGGTCGTGTGCGTTTTTGGGATTTCTTTAAGTATTGAAAGAAATAGTTTTGTTTTATATCAAGTGAAACTTGTAAGGCGACGACCACTTAGACAAAGCAGTCGATGTTGCTAGCGGGAAACGGTTATTTACAGCAATGTAAGTATAAACAATATTTCAACGTCGTGTGAGTGCACACGTTAACGATTATATTTGTTCACAAAAATAAGCCTCTCTGATATGAAATGTCTTCTTTGAAGTATGATCTGCTTAAATATCGTTGTGATATACAAAGTTAGGGTAGGAACAAAGGTAAACATACCAGGCTTGCCGCCTGTTTCCATTCGCTAGAATTAAGAATTAAAACAACATTGGAAACTGCAAATACGGAAGACGTGTTTCCGTATAAAAGATAAGCGCTTACTGCATAATTCTTGATGCATACTTATTTTTACTGCAAACTTAGCTTAACTATTGGCACAGAGTCATTGTATTAAACGTATGTTTAGTGTAGAAATAGTTATATTTTGTAATGTAGTCTGCAGTAGAATATTGCGACTCTCTTTGTTATGTCTAATTTTCTTACTTTCCTTAGTGTTAACATTGCTGATAATAACTTCAGTGTTAAAGTTTTTCGCACTGTTATGAGTTCGAAGTTTCAGTGTAGAATATAAAATGGTGTGCTGTGTTACACTCGTGTAACTGTAAACACATATAGCTACCAGCTTTTCAGACCATAACCACTAATGCACATCATTATTATAAACATGGATCTACAGAGACGACAATTGTATTGTCGCTTAAAATAAAACATCTGTTAGAGTTGAGCCTTATACATGATCATCAATGTCCTTTTCCCGCAGTATGCATACGGTTTTATGCTTAATGAGATGTACACTCGTACAGCGCTCGCATTCGTCCAAGTACGTAAATGTTGTACATGTCTCGGGAAATAACATACGCACGTACACGGGGAAACGGATGTGTGTGCGTCTCGCGCCCCTATAGCCCATAGGCTACTATTTTGAAAGGCGATTTATATGTAGTTCATAATTGTTATTCATAATGTTTATTTTTCTAAAGAGAGGTATGGATGCATTAACTTTCGAAAAAAGCCGCTGAGAGAAGTTCTTAACCCAGCGTTGGTCGCGCCGTGAGCATTTCCCTCACACTTCACGAAAAAAGTGTGTGTTGGATTTTTCTTTATTTCCCGCTGATTTTTTTTCTATTTGTTCTTTATGCATAAATACAATTTAGTAAATTATTATTTGGAAAAAACATTTGCATGTCACCAACATAAAAGTGATTTTGTACACAAAAGCGGGAGTGAGAGGGAAATACTGACGGCGCGACCACTCGCGTCACTGGCGCCGGCCAGCCGTCCGACAGGTCAAGGCATGTACGGGCCTGCCTCCCTTCGTCTAGCTGTCTCCCAGATTTGCCAGTAGTATTTCACCCTTCGCTGTGATTGTTTGAGTGAAGTGCAAGTTAGTTATTTTTGCTGAAAAATGAGTCGTGCAGCGAAAATTTTACAACTTTTGAAGAATTTACCTGATGAAAGGAATGACTGTAAGTACATTTTTTTCTTTTAAGGTTCGTATGTGAAGTTTTGGGTCATATTTTTTAATAAAGTGGGATTTTTCGGTTTTAGATAGTTATTCATGGCTACTTGAGGTTGGACAAAGCAGTACTGGAGGTCAAATTTCCAATGCTCCAATTGAAGAAAATGAAGTAATTCCACATCATGACCTTGAAAACGAATCTGATAGACCTAGTGAACATGAGGATCATCAGTCTCAATCAGAAAATGGTAGGCGAAAATGAATCCCATCAAAAACGGCGGAGAGAATATTCAGCAGAAGGAATTTGTGGTGTCTGCCCAAGAAGAAAAAATAGAAAAACAAAAAACAATAGTAGAATCTGCAAAATACCTATTTGTAATTAACATTGTGAATTTACTTGCTCTAATTGCATTGAAATGTTAGCGAATTAGAATCAGAAAAAGTAATATATTATTTTTAACAATATTTCTATTTCTATTTTTATTTGATTATGAATGTAACAGTATTTTTTTTTATAATACTAACATAAGAGAATCTATACCATTTCTTGTAATTAACGATTTAATTTGCATTTTTGTTATTACTTTTTAAGGCTTATATACAAACAAAAGAGTAATCCCTACTGTTCTCTAAATAATCTATTATTAATTTTGGTTAATAATTAATTGTATTGTGTCAATAAAGTTTTGTTGTTTTATTCTTTTTTCCCAATACATTAATAATAATTTCACAATTTTACTGAATAAAATACATTGAATGGGTGAAGGCTTTATTGATGCATTTGAGATAAATAAAAAATTAAAAACACTATAAATAATGCAGATTATAACTAATAGAAATGACTAAAACTGAGAGGTGAGGGAAATGCTCACGCGCGACCAATGGTGTCTCACGGAGGGGTGCGACCAACTCTTTACTTTTTTTTTATCTAGAAGAACCGGGATAAACATAACCAGTTTTCTTCGTGATTTGTTATCAACCGGGCGTGACAATGAATTTATAGTTAATATGCAGGGCAGTGAGAACACTGCCAGATTTTTACAAGGCAAGGCATAGATGAGTGTAAACATTATATCAAATTTCGAACATTTATTTGTATTCTTACCTTTATTAGTGTTAACATAAAATTTACCTCTAGTTTTTACCAGTTTTAATAATACATTATATATAACTGCGTCAGATACTTATTCATTCCTTTCTTGAAAAACGTCTATTATTGATTAATAGCAACACTTTTATTGTCATGCGCTTTTCAGCTACATCTCCTAATGGGTCGATAATTTTAAATCTACGTGCCTAGTTCCAGCCAGATTTAGTACTTGTTTTCCTTTAAAATGCTTGTTCAAAATCTTATCAGCTTGCTAGTTGCTGTAACAGATGCAAATAAGTATGCCTGTCGGAATGTATGAAGTATCGAGCCGCCGAGTGGAGTATGCATTCCTAGGTTAGGACACAAGCCTAATGACACTTGAATCGACACATTTAACGTACTGATTATTTGTACGAACAGTAACTTTTGTAGTAGATCACAACCCCAAACTGTAAACCCTGAGTCGTATTGTAGACCTTAGTGCGTCTAACACTTATTTGACGACTAGTGCACAATCATTTCCTGTCAATTTCCTTTAACATGGGAACGGAATGAAAACGCTACTATGATGTATGACATAATTTATGATTAATATAAATTTTGTAATTGTAAGTGCAAACAATACTCTTATTTTATCATGAACACTTAAACTATAGTAAAATAATAAATTAGAATTAGAAACAATGACTGTTATATATTTATGAGAATTTATTTTCGCAGAGGTAAATTACACTACATGGTAGTTGATTTCGCTCCAAATTACAGCATATACAGAATTGTACGACCGAAACGAAACGCATACCATGGTCGCCACTAGTAAATCATGAGTAGGGTATTCACAGCTGCAATGAAGGCTGATAACTCGCATGTGACAGGCTCCATATACAACTTAAAAACACTTTCTCATAAACAGTAAATTTCCGTTCCACCTGAAGAACAATTTACTGGCATATGCCATTGGATCAAAATTACCATTTTTCTTTTGACTCAGCGCACCACAACGGGGATGGAACTTGCATCACAATGCAAAAAAAATTCTAGGTTGAAGTTGGGCAAAAGCTGAATGGGAAAATTTGCTAAACATTTCTCTTAGTTTTTGAAAAATGTTCTGTTGCTATAAATTCAATACAAAATTTGCATTTTTCCTTTTTAACAAATTTAAAGTTTCAGTAAGTTCCGAAAATTTTTGAATAAATTTACTGTAGAATGCAACCAACCATTCCTTATTTTTTTTACGCCACTCAGATTTTTAGGCTTTGTAAATTTATAAAGGCTTTAATTTTTTCGGGGCGAGTATGTAAATTCCCCTCTGAAATAATAAAAACCTAGGTACCGCACGTGCTGTTCTGCCCAACTAATTTTCTCTGGATTTACCGTTAGGCCAGCCTTCCTTAAGGTGTCTTATCACTAACCATAGGTGTGACAAGCACCAAAGCTGCCGCTTGGTAGAAAGTGTTTATACTGGTGTCTAAAGGGCCAATTTACTACTTAAGTAAACACAGGGCGATTGGAGTTCAAAAACAATCTAGTTTTATTATTCCTTTAACAGGTTCATTGACATACAAGTTCCCTAGACAACTCCCTCCCGTTTATGTACGTGGATTACTTATAGTTCGCGTCGTGG
>NQII01011842.1:2948-25994 GCA_002778355.1 Clitarchus hookeri
GGGGGGGGGGGGGCAATGCTCCCTGCGCCCTCCCTCCTCCAACATTCCAGCGAGCACGCGGCTATGAGGCCTCGCCGGGATTGAGAGGCAGGCTCGTGTCAACACGGGCGTATCTCCAACCGCGACGTGCTCTATTAGCTGCTAGTTTGCCGACCGGCGCACACGCTCTCCCAATGCCTCCTGTCAGCAACGTGCCTACCGTCGTGGAATGGCTTCACACTTTGAGTGCGGTACAAGTCCACACCGAGAGTCAGACAAGCTAGAAAACAGTTATTACATATTCTCACGGTTGCAAGGCCATCTTCTGTTGGTCTCTGTAATTCCTGTTCGCAATCGTTTTATTGGTTGACGCAACATCGGATACGTTCACTGCACTGTACAGCGTTCGTTACTGGCCGGCTCTCGACCAATATGATGCCGACTTGGAACTGGCCAAATCAAATGTTCTTTCGTACATAGAATAATGTACAATCCTTTCTTTTAATTTCAGAATTGTATGCATTTGAGTGATACTGACGTTATATTACGTCGCAGAAAACCCTATAAAAACTTCTGGTGAAGTAATATTTCGTCGCCCGTCTCTTCAAACAATACGGATGTCGCAATATTACGGCAAACTACTTACAACACCGTTAAATCCAAGAGTCGTTATGTTACGTCGGCAGCACCCAAAGTGTTAAGGCACGGCTTCACACCTTTTGCAGAAATCCTTGGTTTTCGCGTCACAATTTCGGATCCATAGTAGTTACTGACAATGTTCGATTATAGGAAATTGACCATTTACGAGTGGTTTAACATTGTTGTACGGAATTTCAATTGTTTGTTATCTGCTTGTTAAGAAATGTTGAGAACATACTAATACTTTACGAATACATTCACGACTTTTTACAACATGCAAATAACACAAAATTAAATTTTCACATAAAAATTTAAATTTTCTATAATCGTACATTGTCAGTAAATACTATGTATCCGAAATTATGACGCAATAACGAAGCAGGATTTCTGCAAAAGGGACATGGAGCAATAACATTTGATATTTATCTAGTTGTCGCCGCAACTAGTTTTTCGGATCGTATATAGATATTTTTGACAAGTTAATGTATAAATAACCCGTAGACACATACAAAATTGGCGTTTTTATTTAAAGGCAAGTTACTGTGAGTTTGAACAACTTCAGTCATTGGTTGGAAATGTGCCTCGCACGTCCAGGAGAACTCTTAAGGAAGTAACATTGCTTGTGTGGTGGAGTGGCCAATCTCTTTTAAGGAGATGAAGTAGGTAGGGGACGTTGATTAAAGAGCAGCAGCTAAAGAAACCACAGACTGCTCACTAGTATATAGGGCAGTGTAGTTTATCTTTCACCGAAAGATAACGAGAATTTTGCACGTCTCTAATTATTACGTATTGATTACCCGTATTATTCTCTGACGGAAGATTATAGATGATATCAAAGTAAGAACATGCATCATAACGTGCCAAACCAAATGCTAATACATACTCTAAAACACCAGTTCCAGCATAAGTTGATATTAATACGGCGTAAGTGAACATTTACCCTTAATGCCATATCGCCAATTCGAAAATTTACGTGGCTACACAAATCGTGCTAAATATTACCATAATCACTTTGAATGCTTCCTTCATATGACCCAAAAAATTTATAACCGGAACTGTTAACCAATAAGTATAACTGAATACATTATTGCCATTTCGGGCCAGTTTTTTAAACGCATTCCTTCAAAAAACTCGCATTTGCTTTTATTTCCAGCTTTTGCATTTAATGCTGACTCTTGTTTATTCAACTTGGTATTCTAAAGAACTCTCGCTGAAGAATCAAAGTCATAAAACAACGGTGTCGTAAAATCAGACGTCGAAAAAAAAAAATTACACGGCCTTTCCAGCCTACTTATGAGCTTATGAGAAACGTTCATGCCTGTGCGTTTGTGAGTATGTGTCCCTACCCACTCTTCCCCGCAAACAAACCACTTCAATTTTCGAACGCGTAAACCGAATTTCACCAAACTCAGTACACATATACAACTTACTACAGACATCTGACTTTTATAAATATAGACCAATCCTGGTACTTACTTTCAAAATGGTGGCCATAAAACATTAACAGTGATATGTTATAAATCTGGAACCGTTCATCCTTTTAAAACCATATTTTGAATTTTGACAGTGCGCTGTGTAAAAATTGCATTTAGAGATGTATATTGTTGTTGGCCAGCTATTTTGGAAGATAGCGCCGCATTAAAAAATAAAACATTCATGTTATATCTCTAAAATTAATAAAGCAGTTATTGCCTAATTTAGCACATAAGAGTTAATATGCAAGGCTTTCATACAAAAGATCTAGGTTTATTTGGTATCGTTATTACACCATTCAAACAATTTATATCATAATTAGAAGGATGACAGCATCGATTACGAGCTACATATATGTCAAAAAATTACCACTTTTGTTCACCATTTTGCAACATAGCTCCACAAGAATTGGTAAAGTTTATGTGTCGGTCTCGGGAAACAATTGACCAATCACTACGAAATTAGGCAAGCACGTAGTACTGCGGCAGGTGATGTAAACTGGTTTGTTTTAAATGTATTAGACACTTATATTCAAAATGGCGGCATTATTGCTATGTAAGCTTTGCACTATGTGATAAATGGCAATGTAAATTTGTATGCTGTGTGTGTATATTACAACCATCAAATGCGTCCACGTAAAGTCTATTTTGTCCACAATTTTGTGAGATAGCACCACATAAAATATTAAAATTATTATGTCATATCTTTGGTAAAAACCAAAAGATTTGCACCAAATGTGGCAAACATGTAGTATTACGGCATACTATGTAAACTAATAAGTTGTAGGTGGGTATAGACACATTTTGTAAATGGTGGAATTAAAAACATTTAAGCTTAGTGTGCTATATTGACGAATCTGTGCCGCCAATTTTATTTTAACTGTGTATACTGGTAGTATCTACGACAATCATCGAATGTACTAATACATGACTTTTTGTCCTCCATTTATGAAGATCGTCAATTGAAAAAAAATTGACATTTTATGCCATACCGCGAGGACCTAACAACTGATTGCTACCAGATTATTCACCGAAGTAGTGCTACAGTTGCGTATGTTAACTAACGTGTTTAAAATATGCAAGGATTTTTTAAATTTGGTTAATATAAGTAATCTTAAGAAATATGTTTTATATGAGAAATAATTTAACCAAATTCAACCAAAATTTGTAAGCTAACAGTATTCATTATAAACATCAATTATGCGTTCAGAAATACTCTTGCCGGCATTTTTGCAAAATAGTGGCAGGCGAGAAATTTATCATTTTGCTACAATTCCGTAACCACTCAACTAATTTACACCAAAGTTTGCACACAATTAGTGTTACAGAAGGCTATGTAAAGTCGCATGGTTTAAGTGGTCTCAGGTAGTGATTTTGAAAATGGCGGTCATATTAATAATGTGATAAGTTTGGGATATCTAGTTTAATATATTTACAACTTCAACAAGGGTTTTACGCTGACAGTATACATATATTAGAAGCATCATATACAATACATCTTTTTAGTCCGTTTCGCAAGATAGCACCGATAAAAAAAAGTTTTTTATGCTATATATTGGGGAGCAATTAAACGATTTCCACGAAATTCTTATTACAAGTTGTGCTACCGTTGGCCACGAAACATTACATGTTTTAAGTGGCTCAAGCACTTATTTTAAAAATGATTATTTTGTTAATATTTCAGGTTAGTGGATCCTATCATTTAAAACATTAGACTGATTATATCCTAAATTGATGCTCCGAATCCTACCCCTGTTTTGCGGTAGATTGCATGCTAACTTATTTTTACGAGGTTCTATGGGTTCCAGTTCCGGGTAGGGCACGCGAGTACTTGTAATAGCTTGGTAATGTTGCGTATGTTTCTGGTTTCACCTCTAATGATATTGCTGTCAACTAGATGTCAAAGACTACCCACCATCTAAGAATTTCATTTAAAATTATTTGCACACATCTAGAGGAAAGTAGGCTCATTAGTTATATCACTTACTTCTTATTTATCTTTTAGGAAGCAAGTTAGAGAAAACCTAAATAGAGGTCATTACAAAATGTTAAACGATTAAAAGAACAATATTGAAAATCGTTGCTTCCCACCAATTTAATTTGCTGTGTTGGACAGAAATTAGGATATTTCTGCCATCTGTCACTTGCATAATTGCATGCACGTAAATAAAAGACGTTAGCAGTATTGAGGAAGGATTACGTTAAAATATAATAATAATTATTAAGTAACAGTTACTGATCCATTAATTTTTATATTGATCATGCGAAACTTGGTCTGCTGTGATAACTTTGCATTTGAGAATTTCTTTGTAAATCAGTTATTAGTATAAACTCAAAAGTTCCATTAAAATGTGCATAAAGGACCATCGCTTGGATTATGGCAGAACGTGCTCCTATCACTATACAGAGGTTTTACGGCCCGAAGGCCGCATTCCTTCCATCCTCCCGCACTGAAACTGTACTCTGATGAGTAAGGCAGTGAACGGCACTGTCTCCTCTTCTCTCTTCGGGCCATGACTTATAGTTGTGCCATACATGGTATTCTACCGGTTTTCTCAGTAAAACCTGTCCTCCTCACCAATTAGAGATATTCCGACTTTTTACTTTTAAGTCTTTAACAAAATACCCCTTCAAGGGTACTCGGAAAGCTCTTCTCGCCATTTATTATATTTCTCAAACCTTTTGCCCATTTTTGTGGCGAAATCTTGCCATAATTTGGGAAGAGCTTTGTCTCTCATGACATTTTCCAATCTTAAGTCAATGCCCTTTCTTTCTGCAATTCCTTACAGCCATTCCCTTATATCTTCTGTCGTCAAACAGTTCATGATAACATGCTCCATTGTGTCATCAACTGCACAAACTTCACACAGCGGAGATTGTACCAAACGGAATCTACCAAGCTTCTCTTTGAAGTTGCCATGTCCCGGAAATAGCTGTTTACTAAAGTGGTTCATGGTAATCCACTGGGACTTCATCGTTTCTTGCACATCTGGAAACAACTCAAAGGTAACTCTTCCCTTTTCTGACCTCGACCATCTACCTTGCCATTCCCTAGCAACTTCAATCAAAATATCTTGTATTCTTCCTTATTTAGCCCTCCGTTCCGTGCTCTCCCCACCATAATTCCACGAACATTGACCAATAGGTCAACTGGCAACACTCCTGCCAATACTGGAAGTGCATCATTGGATAATGTCCTGTATGCCCTCGTTACTGTCAGCGGTGCCGCCCTCTGAGCAATAACTAATTTTCTTATATGCCTTTCCAAGTGAGCCCTGATATACCATATATATGCTCAATATGCAATAACAGCTTCAAACACTGCTCTATAAATTGTCTTCAGAGTGCTGGAACTTAATCCTCAACTGGTATTACCAATGTTTTTCAATTGTTGGAACACAATTTCCTTTCTAGATGACAATTTATTTACGTGAAAACAGAATCATAAAATTATACTATGTTGGCCTAGGTTTTTATCTGATTACGGCAACCCAAAAGGAAGGAAATATTTTTTACCCAATAGCCAAGTACGCTATTGCTTTTGGAGTGCATCTGTGCAACTGTCGCTTAGTTATCACATTTCCGCTTTCCAGCATCGGTGTGTAAAAATAAAAACGTGAGTTTCATCAAGTTGTAGCTTTAGAAATAAGTGTACCTATGTACTACTTTTTGCGCTTGGCTGAGGGATCTCAATCAATTACCAAAGTAAAGCAACGTTCCCAGCGGCATACATTTGGATGGGTGACCGTTTAGTGGCATAACACCTGAGCGCTTCCGGGCTTCGGAGGTCACGTTGAATATTTGGTCCTGGTTTTTATCGATTGATAGCAGTCGTTTAGCCATTTCAGAGGTCATTGGGCGGCCCGATAAGCTCTGACACCAGAGTAAAAAAATATTTCGGTCAAGTTCCCAGCAGTTGCAGAATTAATTTTTGTTGTTATTCCACAGGAACCGTACAATTGTCCGGGGTAAAAAGTATCCTATTTTCTATTCCACGACCTAATGTACCTACTTACCAAATTTCATCAAAATTCGTTCTGCCGTTATGGAGCTGAGTGGTAACAAACACACACACACACGCAGATTTTTACATTTATAATATTAGTAGGATATGTTTCAGGTAACTGTTCTTATTATCCAAATTGACTCCCAGATATTTCATCTCAATCACATGCTGCACAGATTCCCTGCCAAAACGCACAGTAGATGGCCTGCCTAAACTTACTTTCAACAACATGGTCATTGTTTTTGAAATAGAGAACTTTAGCTTGTCTTTATCCGCCCATATCTTGACCTTCTCCATGATATCAGAAGCTTTTATCTCCAGTTCTCTTCAAGCTTTTCCAGATATTAATATCAGTCCGTCATCAGCATAGCCAAAAACCATGCAACCTGGTGCGAAATCTAATTCCAAAAATATATCGAAGAGGATGTTCCATAGAATAGCTCCGATCCATTCTCCAGGCGATACTTTCACACCACAGCAGACGTATATATCGGTGTTGTCGCAGAAGAGGAAGTCTGGCCAAATACACCCGTGCTCGTGCTCCGCTACAAGTAGATGGCTCCCAATGCTATGTGTCGATACCCTTGGCACCATATTCGCTCTCATTTCTTCTCTAGATGCGGTACGGTCTGCCAGTGCTGCACTAGCTATGCATTCAACTTTACGTGCATCTGCAATACGTTGCCTTACCGAACCTGGTCTACAGGCTTGGGCCTGATCTATGACCACCGATGATAACATCACCACATTGCAAATACATCATGCATAACCAACATGTGCAGCCAGCCGCCAATATGTCCATCCCGCCTCGCGAACTCGCACTTTGTGGACCCTCTTAAACAGCTGTAAGTCGGACTTAGGCAACCGGTTTCTCAATTTGGACCTTCTACATACTTCCTTATGGTTTTTAACATTTGATGCACATTGGCGGTCACTTATTTGTACAAACATATGTGGTGAAAGTGCATTAAACAAGTAATATTTTTCATAATATTTTGTTTAAATAGCGTACTTTATAAATGAATGTCTTAAGAAAACCAAAATGTGGTCCAATATTGGCAACCATCCACTGTTAATAGTTTTCTTCCAATGATAATTTCCCTTACCCGCTACCTACATATATTTTCAATATTATTCTGAAAAAAATTCACTCTGAATTCGAATTAGTGGAAAAACGCCGATTCGCAATGAAATCCAGCCACTTGAAACTTTAAAAATTGCTCCACTTAGAACCACTGGAAAACCAGTAGATATTTCTGTGAAACAATTTGACCTATTGATTTAGTGATAGCCTGCTACGTGCGGGGTTTTACATATTGGTTTTGTTTAATTTAACAACATTATAACTATAAATAAACATATGGTGGAATTTAACGTAAGTAAAAAAATACATTTCTTTCCAGGATTCGAAAACTTATCGTCACATTTCCAGACCGTGACCGTATCAATCGAACTACCGATCCATTGCTGGTTACAAAATTCATATATTGTAGTAATACAATTGTTTGTCGAAAATACGTGTCTTTAAATTTTAGGCCATTTCTTTTCCTTTTCATTTTAATTGGTAACATTAGTACTGTTAAAACCGTTATTGCATATGAATGCACTCACTTCTCCATTTTTAATGCAGTTTAGGCCTTAAAATCGAGCCCTATTATGATTACGGGAAAACGAAATTAAAGTCCTAAGAACGAAATGAAAGAGTGAATATTCATATTGCTTCGTAAAATCGTATTACTAAAAACCAAACTGATATTATAAAAAAATACTTTTCATTCGCTTTGTTAGTTTATGCGTTCTTATTTGATAAACTTTTTTTAACTAGTCTGTCAGTCAAAAAATAAATCACTGAAAAAACAGCGTATTAAATGGTTGATGAATCAGTGAAAAATATCACTGGATCAATAAGTGATGGAAAACTGCCATTTTTCAAAAATTAAATAGTTATATCTTCTGAAGTTGCTGTTGGATAAGTCAGGTGATGCTTACTGATTTAAATAGTGGAATTATCACTGATTAAAATCTAGTCTGCTGATTTAGACTTCATTATTGTTTCGACCATTTTAAAATTACAATCTAAACTGTTCGTGAAAGTAAAGATATTCTAATGTCTGTGAACTGCGAGAATATAGAGTGAGTAGTTCTGTTCCCAAGACAACCACGTCAAACGAGAAAATGTCAACATTTGTATTTAGCCATCAGAGAGACTGCGCACTGTAAAAACTGCTATTAGCATATTGTTATAATAAGGTTTTAGAGTAAATTAAACACCCACCAATAATGTTGACTTTCCTTTGGAGAATTTATGTTCACCTTTTAAAAACACATGAGTGTGCTGTTGTTCTGTTGAGAATGGTAATTTTCCGCTCGGAGATATATACTACAGTTTTCGCACTAAAAGTTAAAAACAAGAAAGAAAGGTGCGTTAAGGAAGACATAAATCTAAGACTTTACGCAGTATTTTTGTTAAGGTTATTTTATTCAAGGGTCGAGCATCAAGGCTTGTGAAATCTAACAAGTGTAAGGCTGCGTTTCAAGGTCATGAACATCGAATTAAAATTTATATAACCTAAGAGGAACAGGAAGGATGGGAGTGAGTTAATTGAAAAGTAACGATGAAAAAAAGCTAAATCTAGAAATACGCAAGTAAGTCTTGCTTATGCTTAAGCATGTATGGATACAGTATAAAATCTCCTAAATTTGAATCATATGACTATTTTCCTGATATATCTGGTAACATTTTATCGACTATGCTATTGGATTCTCCTTGTTACCACAAGAAGTCTGACAAAATATTTATTTGCTGATAATTTAAACTACTGTCTAATATAAAATGAATTATAATAGAGGAATATTTATGTTTTATTAGTGAAATACTGTCACAGTAATGTGAATATTGAGATGCTGAAATACAAATGTATAGTTTTTTCTACTCTTTATTTCGAGTGAAACATCTTAATTTTATCAGTTATTATTTTTGTAGTTTAATACCCGCGTATGTGTCCAAACCACGCAGACTTCTTTACTTGTATTGCCTTAAAAATAACAGATGAACCTTATTACTTGAAAAATTTTCTTCTCTTATTCATTACTACCGTAATATATTTTTTGTGTTAAACTACTTCACTGTTTCCAGACAAGTACAAATATAAATCTAAGTTTCTGCATGTCATTGCATATAAAGAATCTAGAAATACGCAAATTTTGGTTGCTTTCAGGAAAAACAATAGTTTTTTAAACTTCGTAAAAGTTATATATCTTACATGCTAAATCATAAAACAAAATACTTAATTTACATTTTGTTTAGTTACCGCAAATAGCTTGAGAAACTCATAGTTACCTAAAAAGTATTAATGTTTCATTTAGAGTTAGTTATTTCCTGAATAATTTGAATGTGAAACTTTTGATGCTGGAAGGTTATTTTATTAGTCACCGTAACACAGATTATATATATACTAGCAAACCCGGCGAACTCCGTTTCGCCACCAGATGGCTTCGTTTTATGCAACATTTTGTTTCGTGATTAAAACATGAAGAAACATTTTTTTTATATTTGAAAAGGAAAAATTTTATTTCATTTCACAACAGTAATGAATTGAACTTCTCTAAGTAAATGAAAGTGAATCCAAAGCAAATACGTTTCATTGAAGTGCTCTTTGGTAAACCACATTTTTTGTTTTTTGGTCTGACGTTAACACAAACAAAGCGGATGGTTTCCCAACTCGTGAACACGCAACGTATAACTGCCCATGTGAAAAACAATGATTTTCTAAATTTATCCCGCAAACACTAAGCGATTGGCCTTGCGACTTGTTAATTGTCATTGCGAACGCAAGGCGAACTGGAAATTGCAATCGTTTGAAGTCAAACGGAAGATCAGTCGGAATCATTGGTATTCGAGGAATACATACATTTTCACCTGCGTACTTTCCGTTAATAATGGTTGCCTCAATCAAATTCGGCATAAGTCTTTTTACCGAAAGTCGAGTACCGTTGCAAAGTCGCGGTGGATTCAAATTACGCAATATCATAATAACTGTACCAACTTTGAGTTGCAAGTTATGTGGTGGAAATCCTGGTAACTCCAGAGAGTTCAAAAACTCCGTTGGATAATTTACTACATCATCGGGATCTCTTATGGAATCAACGGATTTGTATGTCACCAAATCGCCAGCAATTTTTGATTGAATGGTGAAATTCAGTGCGTGTACATCATTATTCTTTGCGGCAAGAATTGCTCGTTGACTTAACCAAGCATAATTCTGATAATTCTCACTAATGTTTGGGAAAACATTTTCAATAAGAGCTAATTGAGAGTCTACAAATCGGCAAAATTCGTTGGTAAGAGTAATTAATCCAGATGTCGCATCAACTGGGACTTTTCCATTTCCAACAGCTAACAATTGTTTGGAAAATTGTGCAGCACTTTGATCATTTTGAAGTTGAACTCTCATATTAGTGGTTAGCGATAATGTTTTTACGTTATTCCATAAAGGTGATGCCTTCAGGCAAGCATTCAATTCATCTGCAGGCGTTCCACGGGGAATTACTGGCAACGTCTGCCTGAAATCGCCTGCCAACAATATCATCAAGCCGCCAAAGATGTTGTTATTTCGCCGAAGATCCTTCAGTGTGAAGTTAAGTGCTTCAAGTGATTTCTTATGTGCCATTGTGCACTCATCCCAAACAATGAGCTTGCATTGCATCAACAATTTTCCCATTGCACTGGATCGGGAAATATTGCATGTTGGAATATCAATTGTGTTTAAATTGAGTGGCAACTTAAGCGCAGAATGTGCAGTACGACCGCCATCTAGAAGAGTCGCCGCAATTCCAGATGATGCTAACGCCAAAGCTATGTCACATCTTGATCGAATAGTGGCCAAAATAAATGAAATGACAAATGTTTTCCCTGTTCCTCCAGGTGCGTCCAGGAAGAATAGACCACCAGTATTATTGTCCACCGCTTGCATTAATGTTTCGTATACTTGTTTTTGCTGTTCATTCAGCAACGGCTCATTATTTCGAACGAATTCCTGCAATGAATCAA
The DNA here is from genome assembly GCA_002778355.1 of Clitarchus hookeri. Lineage (NCBI taxonomy): Eukaryota > Metazoa > Arthropoda > Insecta > Phasmatodea > Phasmatidae > Clitarchus > Clitarchus hookeri. Next base: position 14,095 of record NQII01011842.1, read on the forward strand.
CATTGTATTGCAGCTCTCGATTTAATTCTTGGTTGAATGCATCGTGCATCGATCGATTTGGCGCAATCATTCCTACTTCAATCAGTAGCTTGTTTGCAATAGTCAAGCATTGATCCTCAATCAGAATCAATCCTTCATTGTAGATTTCATCGGTTATTTGGATGTCAGGATTATTCGTTTGAATGCGCAAGCGATGCAAGATATCTTCACATATGTCGTCTTTGTATTTGTTCCATAACTGAATTGGTTGTGAAGGAAAACATGTGGTGATGATAATTGCGAACAGCGTTCGTATTTGGTACGCATTTGATGAAACAACTGAATCCGCAAGTGTTAAATCCCAATGAGAATCGTTCTCCAGCAAACCCAATAGTTGACATGCTTCTCGATATGTTTGGCATTGGTGGCCATTCACAGTTTTCAAATGCGCGAATGATTTTGGTCCACGTACATGTACCAACAGCAGTCGCAAATAAAAACATTCATCATTTCTAGGATGAACAGTATACATGCGACCTAGTGCATCAGTGGAAAACACCTGTGGCCAATCTGGAACTGGGGTTCCTTGTTTGCGACGTTGGAATTTCTTTGTTGATTGATTCCAAGTGTAATACTTGGGCATTTCAACGTACATCAGCGTCGCTGCGAATGGATCTGCTTCACATATTGCAAAGAAGCTAGTCAATGTTGTCGATGGTGGTCTCTCAGCTCGTTGTGCCGCATTAGCCTCAGTGAAGTAAACTCTTTGGCCATTTTCCAAATGCACTGCTAAATGTACAACTGTGGGATATCTTTCATGAATTTGAAATGACAATAATCGCCACAGTGCTTCATTAGTACTGACGTATCTGCCCATTTGGAAGTTGCTGATTTCGTCATTCGCATTTTCCGACGCAATACCAAACACAGCCATGTCGCTGCCTTTTGTGACGTACTTGCACAAATATTTGATTGATTTGGCCGAATGACAACTCTCAACGTTTGCATGTGTTTCGAAAATTCGTGATAGCAGCGGGCAATATGGTACAATGAATTCATTTCCGATCTCAATCTCTTGATTTTGAACTTTAACTTTGATAGTTCGACCATTATCTTCTTTTGAACGCCGACGATAAACTGGATATCCATCGTTCCCTGTGACTGTTTCAGCAACTAACGGTCGCGGATATCGTTTTGTGCACTTTCCATCAGCCATGCAAGGCGATAATGGATTTAATGCACCGCACGGTCCATGGACCATCTGTGTCGTCACAATGTCGTGTAGATGGGGATCAGTGACTGGATCAGGAATTTCAGCTGATATGATGTCATCCACTTCATTTGAATGTAATTTGTTCAGCAACCAAATTAGGATATGAGCATGCGGTAGTCCACGCTTCTGCCATTCCACCGAGTACATATAACAACGTGTGTCACCAAAAACTCGATACTTAGTAAGCACATCCATCATAACCTTGAGTTTTTGCTGAAATACTCTGGCGATTATGTCATGGCGATCTTGCGGTTTTTGGCCCGGTTCCAACTCACGTTCAATTTCCGTCCACTTCGGATTGCATGTGAACGTAATAAATAAATCCGGAGTTCCATAATTTCGCACGTACGTCATAGCGTCTTGAGCGTATTCGTGCATGTGGCGTGGGCTTCCGATATAAGATGATGGGAGAATCGTCAGACGTCCAATATTCTGAACATCACCATCTGAATGAATAGCATCACGCAAGTGTATATAGTCCTCAGATCGTAGCTTTGCCTGATTGAATCGGATGAACGCTAAACGTTCGGTCTCGACTTTGACATACATGTCGACAGCGAATTGCTGGAATAGCCGACGGCACTTCAGAATGACATTCTCCTCATGTGTACGAATCATCATACGATACGCATAGTAATTCATTGCGCTTAGATTTTTATTCGTTGATACGCCTGAAAATGCAAAATTAAATGAATTGTTAATGGAAACCAATAATAGCAATAATAGCAATAATAATAGCAATAATTAGTGTGTGAATATTGTACCTGTAATTGGATCGACCATCTTCGACGTGATGTCGTATCCGTCTTGCCCTTGCCAATAAATGATTGGATATTGTAACGCATCGTACAAACGATGTGTCTCGTTTACACGATGCATGATATTGCTTCTTCGCTGAACGACAATGTCTCGCGATTTAGTTGGATCGCCAACAATAATTGCAGCAACATCATTAACGGTGGGTGCATTGAATCTTCGCACATGTTCACCTGTTGGGGTACAATCCGCTCTTATGACAAATTTGTGCGTATCCGATGGCATTCGTTCCAATGCTGTTTTGAACATATTAACCACAGCATTATTAGCGTGAAAAAATGCTTGCAACTGTTCAATAATTCGTCTCTTTAACTGTTGTGTTCCCTGTATATTGCACCGCACATTCAGCTGATCCACCATCGACGAAATGAAATATATTTGCAGAAATTGATGCGGTTCATCTGGTGTTGGCACCATTGAACCATGCAAATGATATATTTGTCCTTGTATCTGTAATTGCAAACAAACATAGTAAGTTGTAAGTTGTAACATAGGTGTAACATAGGAGTGATTGGTTATGTGTGTTGTATCTTTTACCTTGCAAGTCGGCATGAAGCCGCCTTCTCGAATGATATTAGCTCCAAAGGAAGTCATGCGAAAGCAGTTATTGTATTCAAGGATGTGTTGAAGAAAATGGCTGGAATCGGGATCACTTCCATCGAACAATGGTTTCAGTGGCTGTGGTGGTGTAAGTAATGGATCCAGTTTGACTTTTCCACTTGCGCAGCACAATCCAGCCGTTTCTCTTTTGAACTTTAACGCATTGCAATATCGGCATATAGTCGTCATTGGTCCAATATCTAAATTTTCATCATCACTGTAGTTCGCAGTGGGATCATATTGGAATGCCAAGCGATTGTATGATGCCAATGATCTTCGTGTGCTCACGCGTTGTCTCAATCGGGCATTTTCTCTTATTATATTTTGTCTTTCTTCGCTTAAGTTCTGTGAATACACTTGTTGCTGGCTTGCATGTCTCGTGCGGCGGCCGATGTTCGCACGTCGTCCTCTAGGCATTTTGGACTATGGACAGAGTGGTGAATTTAACCTCAAATGCACGATCCACATAATTTACACAGTTCAACTTACCACCTTAAAGACAAATGCCTGCTGTTGAAATTGAATAAAAATTTGCACAATACACGTGATTGATTTGATGGTTTCCAATTGAAATGTTAGGAAACGAATAACTTATTTTTTTTACTTTTTTTTCACAATTGTTTGTCACATGAAAGTTTGTCACATCACTGAGCAGAGAACAATGAGTAGCTGTCAAACAATGTATCACTCACCGGCGCCATCTACTTGATTTGTAGTACATGCTATGTATCAGAGATGGCGCTGTATGTAAAAAAAGATTTTCCCGCTTTTCTGTTAAAATTTTTCCTGAATTTTCTTTGCTATAAACCTCACGGAGCCCGAGACCTTTCCAACGAATGCAAAACCGTGGAAATCGGTTCGTGCGTTCTGGAGTTATAGCGTCAGGAAGGAAAACCCGACTTATTTTTATATAGTGATTGTATGTACATGTATATATATGAATGCATATGTGCAAATATGTATACATTCCTATATAAGTGTTTGTGTGTCTATGTGTCTATATGTATGTCAGTGCGTTTATGTGTATGTTTGTGTGTGACTCTGTGTCTACGTGTTTTATGTGTGTTTATGTATGTGTTCCTATGTGTGTATATGTATGATTGTGTGTGTGTGTCTGTCTGTCTATATGTATGCTTGTAAGTATATCTATGTGTGTGTATAGGTGAATTCGCGTGAGTGTGGATGTATGTCTCTTTGTGTATCTATATAATGTCAGTTTATACGTGTATGCAAAGCTACACCCTTGCACGCGAGGTTGAACATTGTTACTCACAAATATAATCTTTATTGGAAGCAGTTTAGCTATTCTTGGTCTTTATTACATAAAGCTTGTATACGATGTGGGATTATATAATATGGGTCATCCAGAACATTCAAGAGAACGAACACCCATTTCTCTTGCAAATAAATAAGTCACTAGTTGGAGAAAGAGAAGGTGGAAGCCTAAAACTCAATATCCTCCACAAAGTTTCGCAAATTTTAAGCTCTAGGTTTGAGTAGGAACACGAAATGTTCACATTCATAATCGTGCAATCGAACCATACCCAGACACCACAAACGTTGTCAGTGGCGGTGTTCTCTTGAAGCATAGACCGTTCGCCTTGGAACACAAGCCGGTTCATAGGATGGAGATGGTAGCCCACAATACTGGGATATTAGTGTGCTTTGATCTTGCCATGCAGGCCTACAAGTTGTTCCAGACAACCACACATAATCGCGCCTATCGCCATCGCAGAACTCTCTTCATACTGAACAGTAGGGATGAGACAGTCAGCATTGTGAGCTTCTGAGGGCATTCTCGACCCCACGTCCGCTGGTCCGGGCCAACACATATACTGACCAGACGACCTGCCCCAATGTGCCCTGTGTCAATGCTCTAGGCACCGCGATCGCTTCAAAGCGGAATACCTCGTCATGAATATAGCTAGAATAGCAGCTCTTCAATGAAAATTCGCTGGTTAGTACGGAGCTGTGGAGTTCGCTGTTTACCTTCGAGAAAAACTACGACACCTTCATGCAGACAGAAAATCATTCTAAATATAGCTTCACAAGGGAATTTACAAAGCGCATAATGCGAGACAATTTGGAAGTTTACCAACGTGGTACGTTGATACGAACTGAAACATTAAATAAGTATGTGTATATATTTTAATATGCATTAAAAATGTGCCTATTCACTTGAAATTTAACTTCATCTTTTTTCACTCACAACTGCCTTTCTCTTTTTAGAATATTATAATTAGACAAAATTTAAATCAAGCCGTTGAAATGCTGATTATTGCTGGCCTTTATAGTTTTATTCAGAGACAGTTTTATAGACAAATTCGCGGGACCCAATTTAATACTATCAACAGCAATTCAGCTAGATTGAGTTCATGATATTAAAAAAAGAAATAAATTTTTATACTTTCGCCGAATGACGTTCTTTCCAGAAATGAACACAAATCGTAAATTACACAAAAGATACTGAGAAAAGTTTTGTTGATTAAAAATTAGTTTGGCTAAACAAAATAATTCTTTGTATACGGGAAAATAAGTATTTTGTTGCTAAAAAATATTTTCTTCTCCATGTTCTGTTGCTACCAATTTGTGAGAATTGGTCGGTTCAACTAAAGATTTGTATGGCTCTATGTACATAAAAGATTTTTGATTATCATAAGAATAATAGACACAGCGGTGAGATTCGAACCCGGAACTCCTGCACCCGAATAGTACGCCTTAGCAAGCACCGTTATTGTGGCGACTATGAATGATATAATGTTTTTGGGTACCAAATATTTTAATATAGGACGTGTACGTAAATAAATGAATAAATTAATTATTTTGAACCTACTCCATTGCTACATTATGTCATCACAGGAAACCAAGTCTGAGACATGAAACAAACATGAAAAACGACTCAAGAGTAGCTGTCATCAACATGTATCAATAAAACCTATAATAAATCCCACATGGAATTTTTTAATAAAGATAACAAAATAGAAGTACAAAAAAATGTTTTCAAGAGTTCCTCTTCTTCCTTTCATACTGAAATTGTTCCATTAGGGTTGTTTATGACATTATTAAGCATCTGTAAATACACAGTTAATTTCGCTTTCTTAAATGTCACAAAAATTACAAACAAACTGCCTTACCATATTTCTGGGTGAAGGCAATCAAATTGCTCGACTATTCTGTGGCCAACCAAATAAATGCCAGTTCTGGAACGAGCTGATTTTGTTGGAGGAACCAATCTCGTAATAACAGTTATCGGATTTTTCCAGGTAACCAAATTAACTGCAAACGAAACATTTATTTGACTCTACCATCATATTTATAATATTTACGCCAACGAAAACAACAAGTTAAACGTACTTGTAAAATATTGGTGTGTAGTAAGTTTACATATATATGATGTTGAAATAACGAAACAACACAGTTCTACAAAACATAAATTACAAAAATCCTGTCTGTGTTTGTAAAGCGATTTCTGTAGGTATCTTGGTAGTGATTTCAAATACGACCTTAATTTTTTTTAAAAAAGGTTCGAAATTTTATAAAAAAAACCGCAAAAAGTTTTAAAATTGCTATACATGGTACACAGGAACACAAATGAGGACCTGAATTCCAAAACATGCTAACTTCAAAAACGCCGAAATTGCAGTAAGAGTAAAAAACATCCTATTAGTTCAAATGTGCACAGTGTCATACCACAAAAGCACACCAACTCAACTTTTAAACCTCTAAATCTCGCATCTGAAAATATATCTGAATTACAAATCATACTATGTCCATGGAGTTAGCATGGTTTAATTATTAGGGTATAAATGGGGTTAGCATGGTAGTGAGACAGATGCCACATACTGAAAGCAGCACCTGCAGGTATTACAATTCTAGCAATAGGTGGCAGCATATACTTTAATCACGTTTACTTTTGTATTAATGTTTTGTTTTGATTCTGGAGGATGGTACAGTTGCTTAGTTAAAATTTTGATAGCCCGCCAGCATTAGCTAATACATCGGCAAGTTCAGATGAATCAAAATTTTATGTCCACGGAAAGAGAACGTTATAAAATATTTTTAAAAATGAGAGGAGAATGAGTGTGTTCTGTACACGTTGTGAAAGCTAGAAAAACTGACGAGGACTGCAGGTGAGTGTAAATTAGTTTACACTGTACTATAATATAGCGAATAAAATTTAATAGATGCTAACAGCGAGACATATAAAAATTGTGTTCTTTATTGTACACTGAAAAGCTAAAAAAAAAAACTGGTATAGGCGTGTGTATGCAAATAATAGAGTTATGGAACCAATCAGAGTCACGCGATGCGGTCGGCAGCTAGATCCGTTACTGCTGCTACAATGGCAGGTCATCAAGATTTAAGTGAGTTGGAAAGAGGTGTTATAGCCGTCGCACGATAGATGGGACATAGCATGTCCTAGGTAGCGATAACATTTGGATGTTCGCGCACGACCATTTCATGAGTGTACCGTGAATATCGGGAATCCGGTAAAACATCACATCTTCGACATCGCTGCGGCCGGAAAAAGATCGTGAAAGAACGGGACAAACAACGACTGACGAGAATCATTAAACGTGACAGACGTGCAACCCTTTCTCAAAATGGCGCAGATTGGATTTGTGGACTGCCCTGCAGGATTGATGGTGTGAATTGCCTCCTGCATACCTTCAGACATTAGTGGAGTCCATGCCACGTCGTCTTGCGGCATTTCTGCGCGCTGGGGTGGGGGGCTACATGATATTAGGCAGGTGTACCAGTTTTTTTGGCTCTTCAGTGTAATTAGATTGCTCCTAGAANGTCAGTGTATGTTGTAGATGAAGTAAGAAATGTTTCCAGTTTGTGGCAAATGATAGCAGGAAGGATGTATTGCAATCATTCAATGAGATGGCGAGCAAAGAAATCCAGGATACATATAAGCGACGCTTATTCGACTTACTCCATTGCAACCACGTCGCCCAAAATATGCTAAAAATTGTAAGTTGAAATGTTCTAGTTACACATATCGACTGAGAGATCCATTGAAGACGAAGACTGAAGTTGTAGTTAGTCAGAAAACTTTTTCTGCTTTTAATGGGATTGTTTGAATATACATGACCCTGAAAATTATTTGTTTGTACAAGAGAAGAAAGAAAATATCGAAAAGCTTAACGCATCTGTAAAGTACTAGTTTTATTATAGCTAATCCAAGGAAAAGTATAATTATGGGCTTGGTAGACCAAGGAGTGATATTTGTGCAATGTGTGCAGAAAATTAAGTTTAAATATCAGGAGAAAAAATTAAGAAAAAGGAAGCGCCTCAAAGTACAACTAGAAGTGCACAAACACAAGGCTAAGTGGTTTTACAAAAATAAAGTTGTTTGCGCAGAAGCAGCTAAAACCGATTCCACAAAAGTGGTAAGAGCATTTGATTTTCAACAATATATTCCTGTGCCACATTTAACTGTTAACTATGTATTTTATGCCCGGCAGTTGTGGGTACATAACCTAGGATTTAATAACCTCGAAACAGGTATTGCCAGTACGTTAATAACACCTGAAAATGAAGCTAAAGGAGATGTCAATGAAGCCATTTCTTGCCTTCAACATTACCTTCATACAAAGTTACCCCAGAGTGTATAATACATATCAACACTAGCACATATGCATGTGAAGGCCAAAACCGGAATAGGACTGTGTGTCAGTTGCAGTATACTTTGGTTAAATCACGGGAATAATAGAGTATAGCTCACTATTTCCGTACCCAGGGCCATAGTTTTCTGCCGTGCGATACTGATTCCTCTATTATTGAAAAAAATTAACGATCAACAGAACAATTGTCGACATCATGTGCTTGGATTCATTAAGTCAAAGAAAGGTTTGATGTTGTGCCAGTAAAAGACAATATGGTTAAATATTTTAAGGTTGGACTGATTAGTTTTTTTAGGTTTTCTTGTAACAACAAAAAGGAAAAGTTCTGCATTTGAACATAGAAAATCATGAAGTACAGTAAATTTCATATCAATGGAGTCAGAGTGTCATCTACAATGAGTGGTTTGTTCTATACCTCCTTGATTGTCGAGAAATCAAGCAATGGCGTAATATTAACTCCACAAAATGGCATGTATGTGCCAAACTGAATTATAGGAAGAAACTCTTGAAGTACATACCAAAGGAAGACCGAATGCTTTATGAATGCTTAAAATCATCCGAAGATGGTGGGAGTGGTGCTGATGTGTCTGATGATGGCAGCGATCGTGAGTAAGAAAAGCAGTGAACATAATGGTTATCGGTATGCTTTTGTGGATGAAGAGTGTTATTAATGTTCACAAGGATATCATGAGTAGAAAATAACATTTGTGTATATAATTCCTTCGGCAGTAAATAGTTTGTAAATAATATTTATATTTTCAATGTATACCTGTTACATCTTGTTTATTTTAGAGTTATTGAACGTGTTATTTTGTACTGCGAAGAACATTATAATGTTTTTGTTTTGTTGTATGAGTGTGGTATCTGCATGTTATTTGGAGGGCAAAACACTTTCTTCCTACCCTTCTGCCAAAACATATATAACGAGTTAATTTATTTTAGCCACTAACTTTTGAGAATAAAGGAGGCAACTTAATTTTTAGTTTTATATTTATTTATGTCTGCTGCAAACCATGCTAACTCCATTTGTAAATATTTTTTAAAAATAGATAAATATTATAATTGTCGTATTTTCCTCATTAAACAATTACTCAACATCTGTGGATACATAAATAATTAATTGAATCGGGTAAATCAAATCATACACTACATAAATAGTTTTTTGTTTCTCCTGAAGAGTATGGATTTTGTAGTTATCGTGTTCTGAAATTCAGAATGTAAAGCTAAAAAAAGTAAAAAAAAAAACACATTTTAACAAATGAGATTTATAATATCTTTTTCTCTTTCCTTGGAGGATTCTTTGTTTTTTTTATTGTGCGTGTGCTTTTTATTCTGGTTGTCGCTCTTCAGTATCTAGCAGTAGTTGTCCATCATGCTGACATTCTATTTTCCTTGACTTCATCTTTCTATTTCCGTTATATCTTATTGAAATTTTCCATCCTGTACTTTACTCACAGTTCCTAGATTCCGTGGAAAGTAATCCATGTGTTAGAGTAAGAAATTAAATGTTATGCTCGTTTTTCATTCCAAATTTTTAAATGTTATTAATTACAAAAAATAATTTTGTAATCTGGATCTTTATATTTTCCAAGGGATTTTTTCATGGCATTTTTAAATGCTCTCCAAGCTTCTTTTTTTTTTAAATTTTCATTCCGTCTTTGTATCAAATACGCCATATTTCATAAGCTTCCTTTGTCTGCCCTGACAAACACTCCCTGCTTTACCTTGGAATATAAAACGGATTTAACTAGCACTACTATTGCAAGCTCATCTTCTCTCTTTTTCCTTTGTAATTTTTTAAATTCTTGCTTGATTTTAAGTTTACTATAAGTCACGTATACTAATATGAAACAATGAATTTTGTCTTTATTTGTATAAACATATATGCCTGTATGCCAAAATTCCTAATTTTTTTAATACGGTACAAATATTAGCTCACTTTGTGATGAAAGTGTGCGTGATGCAATTTTTTAACTATTTATCCCATAACCACCACCAAAAATACTATAAAATGCTTTTATTACTTTTTATACAATTTACCATTACACACTTGTTTAATAGCTCGGCTCAACAAAATATTTTTAGATAGATTTGGTTCAAAGAAACGAATGCAGATGCTTGGGTAACAGCAGGTTATAAGTTGTTCACGGGTAACTGAGTAATTTCGAAAGCCCTGCTTCAGATATACTTGTATGCACTTGTATTCTTCCGCGTTATGTAAAATTAAAAGTGGAATGGGCCTCAAAAGTTTATTCATGCATAGGTCAAGTGCAATTGTGCAATTATTAGAAAAGTATTAACGTTACAAATCAGCTCATTTTTACATTTCGGAGCATTAAAAAACATAAAACAAAAAAAAATTATTTCAGTTGTCAGAAATGGTTACCCAATTCTTTAAATTCGACGTTAAGACATGGAACTACTTTCTCTTTATCGTTACCAATTTTAATAGGCACATATCACCCAGTGCGCCTGATTAAAATATATGCACGTAGAATAAATAATTTTTTTCTAAGGTTGATTTCAAAAGTGCTCACTTTACCGTGAACAGCCTTTAGTTGCGGGGACAAAATATTTATTTAGGTTAACCAAATACTTTTCAAGAAATTTAATTTGGCTTCAGGAATAAATCTCTAAACAGTAAATTTATTTGTTCGTCCGTTATAGACATAAAGAGATTCGGGAAATTCTTATGCAGGAAAAGATCAATTATAGAAATATTTCGATTTAAATTTGAACGACCATCACGTTGAAACCCAGGTAATTATAACAGATTTATTTTACAAATTTATAAACGCTGGATCATTCGCCATAATTTGGGAACTTTACTATATGTATATATATCAAACTTCAATATAAATATTGCTTCACATATAATTTTAAATTAATTTTTATACGTGCGTTCTTTAAGGATAATTTATTTTTGTTCTCCACCATATGGTGAATATCGAAACACATTATTTTGCGATGGAAAATCCTTTTACCAAACACATTTCCATTATTTTGGTGTAATTTTTGGTTTCACGCAACAGATATTTTACAAATTAATTAAAATAATTTCACATAATTTGTCTCTACCTTAAAAACATGTCGGTTTTATATAATAAAATAATCTTCCTTGTACGTTTTATCAATTTCTTTTAAACATATTGAATATTTTAGTATTTCCAGATATGGCTTTTTCGCGTAAATTTACCTTTATTTGGACGACCTCTCATGAAAACCAATGCCAATCACATCATAGTGGCATTGTAAATAATACTATTTATATTACTCTGTGAAATTTAAACGATCTTCTCACACGACGTGGTTAAATTTTGTGCTGTCCGCCATGATAAATTTAATGTCGCGTGTTTTGTTGTATCCCTGCAATTAATCCAATAATCTTTTACGATTCCGTAAAAATGAGAATCGGCCGTTTTTGTTCATGTCGATCTCTAATTAGAGGGATTACGAATTCGATAAAAAGCTGGTTGAAATGTGGGTGTTTTTAATACTCAAACAGTCTCCCATCCCGGTTCCGCGTGAAAACTGTCGTAAATATTTAATAAAAACCTGTCAATGCTCAACTATTTAACACGGACCGCACTGCTGTGTTAAAA
>NQII01011843.1:0-13353 GCA_002778355.1 Clitarchus hookeri
CGAGCTGTTTCTTTGGAATATTAAAATTAACTACAGTAACTAAACCAAGACTTGACTTTATTTTATATTTATATGGCGCCTTCCTTTAAAGTTTCATGTTTCTACCGATTGAGCAAACCAGAGCTGTAGTTTCCAGTCGCAAATTCTGACAACTGCGACGTTACAAGTTAGTGGAGTGGAGAGATTTAGGCAGTTCTAGACAACGAGGTCTTGAGAGCCGATGAGGGTGAAACGAGGTGAGTATGGAGCAATGCTGATTCCATTAAGTTGCTTACCTATAGGTATATAAAGTTTGTCAAATGTATTTAAATCAATCTGCGGCATTATACAGCATAAATACATGCCTACTCCAACATAGGACACACGGAAACAAGCAGAGAATGGTTACAGAGACATATGGAAGTTTAAAATATGCGACAATTGAAAACATGTATAAATTTAATCCTGCTCCTGCAAACGGTGTGAAATTTCCCGAGAGAGAGAGAGATAGAGAGAGAGAGAGAGAGAGAGAGAGAGAGAGAGAGAGAGAGAGAGACCCGCACACCACTTATATCCTCATTAGTGCACCGAACAAGGCTGTCCATCCTTCTAACGCGGCACAGCACAGTAGATGTAGTGTGCTATGCGTGCTGCGTTACGGGTGTCTACGGAACAGTCTAATACACTNAACGCGGCACAGCACAGTAGATGTAGTGTGCTATGCGTGCTGCGTTACGGGTGTCTACGGAACAGTCTAATACACTTATCACAACCTTCTTCACTAACATCAGACTTATCAACACTCACCAGTAAATATTCATACCACTCTATACTACAGTTATGACAAACAATCTCAAAGATATGATTATGTTCAATGCGCAAGCACTATCCTATGTTACGAAAGGGAACTGGTTTCAAAACTAACAATTTCAACTGTCTGTTGATGACACAGCTGACACTGTCCTTCGAACTTCAAAGGTTCAACGTAGTTATACTTGNAACAATTTCAACTGTCTGTTGATGACACAGCTGACACTGTCCTTCGAACTTCAAAGGTTCAACGTAGTTATACTTGAACAAGTTATCTTCTGTACATTGCCTTTGAAGTGGCAGGTTATGACTCACTGGTCCTTGTGCCTTGAGGGGATGTATGTGAACAAGAATCCAAGGATGTGTGTGTGGCTGGCTGGTGAATCACCTTGTTAGTCATCCACTAGATAGCAACAATTCTGGAATGCTATAGGCCCAGCTCCCCTGCTCAGTTATTGATCTGAATGAGAAGCATATAAGTTGTGTTGCAGTCTCTATACCGGTTTGATTTTGGTTTATCCTTTTAGCTTCAGTGTTTTTAGAGAGGATTGTGAAAGACAATTTATGCAGTTAAGGGTGAGAATTTTGCATTACATGATTGTAAAGTTACTGAATTACAATGGAATATTCTTGTTTTACTAGCATTTGTACAGGAAGTGTACGTCACAAACTGTCTTACTCTAGGTCCTCTGTATTGCATATTATTTCTGAGTTTACTGAAGAACAGAAAATATTATTTTCATTGAGAACTAACTGTAATGATATAAAAACTGTTTGTGCTTTTCATTAGGCTGAATTTCTAGACAGATACTTTCACATTTACGTCAAGTCTTGTTCAGACCCTAACAATGTCCACTGCTGGAAATATCAATATAACTTTCAGACTGTAATGCTAAATTCAATTTAATCCCAGGGAAATCATTGTGCACACAAGACACAGATGTCAGCAGTGAAGATAAATGTTCAGATATTTATGAACCTGAAACTGTTCTTGTCGAGTCTTTCAATGAAACTTTTGTTAATGAAGCTTGTTCAAGTACTTGGCATTTCTCCTGTCAAGATGCAGAGGTTTTCAAATAAAGCTAGACCCTCAATGGTACAGAAGAAAGTTAATCAAATAGCTTTCTGCAACAGAAGTGCCATTTTTTGCTTGTACGTGCTGCAAACAATAGGCTATAAAAAAAATTTTTTTTAACTATTATAAAAATTGTTTTGGGGTCTAGATGATTGGTGCATATAATATAAGCCACTAAATTTCATCAAAATCTAAAATGAGGTGGCAAATGTTTTTTGTAAAATTTGTTGATTTCACATAGAATGAACCATTGGTGAAGCTGCCCAAAAAATGAATGTTTTTAAGAGGATAAAAAAACTGTATCAAAGGTTATTACAAAATGGCAAAAAAAGTTATGTTGCAACTTTTGACAATCTTGAAATAGTTACTACACAGCTAAGGTCACTTGTAGTTTAGACATCAGATGCACAACATTTGTGTTTAATTTTCTGCACGAATAACACAAAATGGCCAAAAATGAATATACAAGGTTTTGCAGCTTCACTAATGATATGTTATCATCTTCAGTGCCTCTAATTTTGAAAGAGGCCACACCTAGTGTGAACCGTCGTGACTACCAGCTGGTAGTTTGTCTAGGAAGCTGTTACGGTGAACGTACCATCACGTAGGAAAATAGCTTGACTCTCAGGAGTGGATCTAGCGGTTTGCCAAGGAAGAAAGAAGGAAGGGAGTGCCCCACATGCAGGTGCAGGCCTAGACTTTTAATTTGTGACACGCGAGGAGGCAATATCTCATCATAATTTTACGAAACAAAATTAATTTAAAATAGTTTGAATTTTAAACAATTCTTCTGTTACTTAAATTGGTTATTAAAACATTCACCATAGGATAGTTTTATGCCAATGTGACAGTTGTGGTGGGGGGGGGGATGTTATGTTCCCTGCGGACTCCTCCGCCCCCATCCAAAATTCAACCCTGACTTTCTATTGTGATAAAAAAAACTGTTCAAATAGGTAATATCACAAGCTTTAGCTAACAAACTTGTGACAATAGACTACTCTTTCTGTGCATGAATAATATTTACGTATGCTCTAGCACAATTTACGTATGCTCTAGCACAATTTACGTATGCTCTAGCACAATTTAATAAGACCCAAAACTTTGAAACAGTGGAAGGGCCATCTGCTCTTGTGCAATGCATAATTATTGCACCCTAAATAATAAAAAGGGCAAAAAAATTAGTGTTTATAAAATTCAAACATTTTCTACTCTGTATGTGAACAAAAGCCTGAAAGTTCAAAAAGCTTTTAAATAACATAGCAAGTATGTGAAATATATAACAACATATACGTATATGAAATGTTTAAAACTCTCAACAGTTCTTACACTGCGCAAATTAATTGCACTACTACAGAATAATTAAAATTCAAGATTCAGGGAGCAAAAGAATACTCAAGTAAAGGCTTACACCATTTTTAAAGCCATAACATTGGCAGTCACTCAGCAAAAACATCCTAAAGAGATATATGTTTGAAAAGAGGCGTGGGTCATCTTGCCTATTTCACTTGACACAAATTAAATGTCTTGATTAATGTGACCAGGAAATATACGTAACAACACATCGCTTTAAAAACTGAATGAATTCTAGACATGTAATTTTGCTACCTTAGAACCCTTGTATAATGCTACCATTTATAAGGTTTTTCCCATCCGCAATGAAGAATTTTTCTGGTCACAAGAACTTTACTATAAGAATAACATTAAACATTACCTGAAATAATGTTTTCACTTTACCTTAAACAATAAAAACTGACTCATGTTAAAAATGTTTATTTTTTGTGTTTAAAATTTTATATAATTCAATTATAACTTATTTCACATCTTAAGCATGTGTTTTATTTATCTTTATGTAGCATTTACTACACTTGAGTTACTGACACTGTAAGATTGCTATCCTGAAGTAATCTGACACTGAAGTTTGTAATGATGCAGTTATAATTATTAACAGGATATTTGGTTAATTTTCTTTTGCAAGGCTTCGTAATATTTTATCAGGATTGAAAGTTATTGCAGTGGCAGTATGTTTATCGGTCGTACGTTTGCCATCACAGAAATCTTAGTTTTTGTTCGCATCAGCATTTGTAGGTAGGAGCTTTCCAACATCAGTAAACATTTTTTCCTTCTAGAAGGTTCTGGAAATTTGGTTATATCTTCACTACGACGCAGTTCGGCATGGCGTGGGGAGTGGTTGCATAGGTTTTCGAAGGGATTCCGGCCCACACCATGCCCTTATTTGGTTATGTTTTTGGCAACCTCGGGCAAGGAGTGGGGGTAGGCACGGGGTGACAAATACCCTGTGAGCCTACCGCCCGAAAACGAAATAGGACCAACACTCGTAGAGGACGCATCGAGGTGGCAAATATCCCCCACACCGGCAACTTTATCCAGCTAAATTATTTATCTGCTGGTGTGGGAGGTTGCTAGGGTGCCAGGAGGGAACTGACGTCCCTCCTGCCTTCGTAATTTCATCTTGCGATGCAAGTTTTAAGTGACGTGATTAATAAATAAACTACTGTGGCGTTGCTCTGTACTTGCTTGTCTAATGAAACTGACTGTTCGGCTCTCTGCATACTTGAAGCTTGTGTGCGAGCTGTTTCTTTGGAATATTAAAATTAACTACAGTAACTAAACCAAGACTTGACTTTATTTTATATTTATATGGCGCCTTCCTTTAAAGTTTCATGTTTCTACCGATTGAGCAAACCAGAGCTGTAGTTTCCAGTCGCAAATTCTGACAACTGCGACGTTACAAGTTAGTGGAGTGGACAGATTTAGGCAGTTCTAGACAACGAGGTCTTGAGAGCCGATGAGGGTGAAACGAGGTGAGTATGGAGCAATGCTGGAATGAAAGGGCAGGGGAAACAAGAGAACCTAGAGAAAACCAGTACTTAAGATTAGTGTTCTTATTTGTACACAAACATATTGAACTTTATTTGCATGTACTCATGAATAGGATTTTTCCAGTTACTTTTCTACGTAAACTTTATCCATATATGGAAGACTTTAGATAATGAATAGAGTGATGCCAACAATATGCAGTAAATTTTTTTTATAAACTTTAGATATTCTGTAAATTGAGAAGAGGGGAGGGGGATATATATGTTGTTTTCTTATGGTTCTATGTGAACCAGTCACTTTATTATTTGTTGAAGCAACAGTAAGGAAAACAAGTACTTTAAGGATTAGTTAAATAAATAATTGCATGTGTTTCCAATTCTTTGTTTCCAAACTAATTTTTGGTTTGTTGGGTTTGCCTTCTTGGATTAGTGTATTTCCATCTTATAAGGTTTTCCTGCTTACAAAGCCATTTTCTCATAATCCCCTTTAAGAACATTATTAAAAGGTTATAGTGTACTTTAATTTTGGTCATAATAACTAGATAGTTTAAAATCTGAGTCACTAAACCAAAATTTTTATTTTGATGTATTTTAAGGAAAATAAATAGTAATGAAAACTGAAGTGGAATGAATGTGATGTATTAGTTTATAAGCAGTAGGGAAAAACAACTCGCAACTATCGCCTGTGCACACGGCAATGTTTGTCAATGATTTACATAGAAGTCCTCTAGAACAAGTGCAATATCAATGCAACCAATAAGAAATATACTTTCTCTGGGGGAAACACGTCACTCAAGAGCTTGGTGAAGAGAATGGAATTCCAATAGTGCAAACATCAGTCCACAAGGAAAATACACTGGAAGAATGGAAATTGTTTCTGGGAATGGGGCAGCCTACAAACAAAATCTGAGAAAATGGCCATTCATTAATGTATTGTGACAACAATTTGGAAGAGAGTAACATACGCAAACTGTCTTTAAACTGTTGACAGTAGGACACTGAATATGGTGCACAAAAATTATATATGATTATGGTTATGTATTGAGATTGCAAATTTTTTGAGGACATTCTCTATGTCTGAAACTGTAACTTTCATAGTAAGGTTTATATAAGTGTATTATCATCTTTGTAATAAAAAATTCACGTTGGAAATAAAGTATCCGAAAATAGGAGATAAATCATTAACCCAGACACAAAAACTGTTACACGCAAACTGTGAAAATTGCTTGAATCCATGAGCCCTGCTTTACAAAGTAGGTTCCGTAAACAGCAATTATCAAAACCAAATAAATTAAGCTAATTAAAAAAAAAAACTTTGCATGAGAAACAAACATTGAACCTTCCCCAAAAACTGTGCGATCTCTAATAATGCACCTATAACATAGTACACAATTAACAAACCTTCACGGTATGCATTAATGGCAAACAGAATCATTCTAGAATAAACAAGTGTTGTATTATGAAGCAATATATATTTATTAAGTAATACACAGAACAAACAAGCAGATGTAAAATAAACTTGAAATTTAGGGAACACTTGTTTGCATTGGGCATCTTGTATTGAATACCACTGTATGTATGAGTGTACAAAAACCACTAATACATGAATCATAAACATTACAAATGTATTACAAGTGTAAAGGAAATAAATTACTCTAACATTGAAGATTTCCCATTAAAAAACAGTTTGTTCTGTCAGCAAAGAAAATTGGAATGGTTGCTGTGAACACATNTAACATTGAAGATTTCCCATTAAAAAACAGTTTGTTCTGTCAGCAAAGAAAATTGGAATGGTTGCTGTGAACACATTACCACTGCAAAACCTAAATTTGAGAGCACTGAGAGTTCTGTGTGGTGTAATAAATGAAAGTCAACAGCACTGTTTCTTCATACTACATACATATTTCCACTACTGCCAGTGAATTATTCACTCCTGGTGTGCAGGGTTCCACGACAAGCCAAACATTACTACTACAAACCAACAAGTCATACGCTTTAGCACACAGTGGGTGATTTCACTGGACACTGATCAAGAAAATATGTTCCCTGCAAATCTGCCTAACTTCCATCTGCGTGCACTGTAAAAAAATGTATAATTCAGAGTTTCAGTCTGCTTTACAGGAAGAAAAAAAAACGAACAATGGACTTTGGTTCAAAAATGTAAAGAGAGATGTGTTATGCCACGGAAAGAAATTACAGTGGTATAGCAAACACATTATTTGAGAACAATATGCAAAAATTAGTCATATACCAATATGAGCTAGACAGTGGTTCTATATATCACATTCTGGCAGCACGAAAGGTTTTATTAATGGAGTGATATTGAATTTTAAGGCTACAACAAAATCTGGTAACTACAAAAATGAGATGGGGAAAATTACAGTACAGGGTATGAAAGGCAGATCATTCCTCATCCAGCACAAAAAATGTATTCAGTGNATGAGATGGGGAAAATTACAGTACAGGGTATGAAAGGCAGATCATTCCTCATCCAGCACAAAAAATGTATTCAGTGATGAAGGTGGCTTGGTTTCTTCACCATATGGTGAAGAAACCAAGCCACCTTCATCTTTGACAATGCTAATTATGGATAAGTAACTGGTTTATAAACACAAAACATAACATTTTTTAATAAACAGAAGAATGGGGAGGGTCAAATGTGAACTGCTAGAGTGCGAGCACAAATGTACAGCATTCCTACAACACACAGCGTAAATAAACATTTTTCACACATCGTGGTCACAAAGTTGTACGATTGCTGCCAAACCATTGTAATTTCAATATCATCGAGTACATACAGAGTTTAGTGAAATCATGAATACCTCAGTTACCTTCCAAAATTCCCACACTTACAAAATCAGCGATACCCAACATCACTGAAGAAAAATGGCAAAAGCAGTGTAAATATGCAAAGAAACTTCAGAATATGTACTGAGAAAATGATGGGTTAGTAAATGATGTTATGATCACCGTCACTGTTAACTTGCAGAAGCATCAACGGAATTGAAGAAATGGTGTACGGTAAGAGAAAACGTGATGTAGTTAACATTTATACATGTCGGTGGAAGTTCAGGTCTTTTGTTTGTGGAACAGACTGCTTTGCTTATTATTTCCTCCTACAACATGCATCACACTAAATACGACAGCAACAGCCTTTTGTGCATATAAGCCAGGGCTTCCTTTAACTCTGTGGCATAGTACTTTGTAAACTGAACAAGTAAAAAAAATGTACTCATAAGATTACTGCAAGAAAAAAAGTATTAGTTATGTTTCACCAGTTTCAATTTCACAGTACATTTTTTCTGAAATTGTTTTATCTGTTCATGTCTGTAAACATTTATGTAAAGGCTGTTCACGATAAACTGAGCACTTATGAAAGCCCCGCTTACAAGATCTACCTGTATGCACATTGAGTATTCTTCTACCTTATGTACAGTTTACATTGCCATGAGCCTCACTCACTTTAGCCATGCGTCAGTCGACAAACTGTGAAATAATTTAAAAAGTAAAATGTTACAACCTGGCTCATTTTTACAGTGAAATGCATAAAAAAATATAAAGCACAATAAATTATTTTATTGTTCACAAATGTTTACCTTACAATTTTAAATCAATGTTAAGACATGAGACTACTTTCCCTCCGTCGTCACCAACTTTACAAGGTGCTTGCCAGTCAGTGTACCCATTAATATATACACAAGTAGGTGCAGTTACATTATTCAAAGGTTGATTTCAAAAGTGGTCAGCGGACATGTATAAATTTTTATCTCGGACATTATCATTCACAACTCAAAGAATTTATAAAATATTATGAAATTAAGCTTTGGGGTAATTTAATTGCAACAAGTGTGACGTTGCATCAAGTATAAAATAACCAACCTGCAATAACACACACAAAAACAATACATTTACAGCCAACTCTATTCTACAACCTTTCACGATTCCCCGGGAAACAAAATTGTTATTTCAATGAGGTTATTATTGGAATTTCGAATGATAACCCATCCCCAATATCTGTATAAAAAATTGTGTTAAAATTAAGCTTTTTTAATGGCTCTCGCAGCAAAATAACACATTATAATTAAACCTCGATTTAACCAGGTGCCACAGTTCCTGAGAATGACTGTAAATTTCTACCTTCATAGAATTGAAACCCCTAAAAATTGCATTTAGTGTGTATTTTTACAGTGAAGTCTGTGTTAATCATCTCTGGCATAAAACAAACACAATTTGTAGTAGAAGTATTAATTTAATTCAATATGCAAACATATTTTGAATAAAAGGAGACTAAAAGTAAGCACTAGAACTTCCCTCGTAGCCAAAAATATTTGCAAACTTCAAGTGACACATAAGTTTTACCGAGCGCAAAGTGCATTTTCAGTAGCTTAATAAAAAATTACAGAGGATTTATTTATAACACACATTAATTTAATTCAATAGGTAGATTCTTTAGAATAATAACCTAAAACCCTGAAAGCATACACTTGAACTCCCTTTGTCGCCAAAATAGTTTAAAAACCTCGAGCAAAGCAAAAGTTTACCAAGAGCAAAATCCATTTTCAGTGGCTTCTCATAGAAAAATCAGAGGATTTGTTGCTAAAATATTGATTTATTTCAATAGGTATAAGTCTTTTGAATAAACTTAAATCATGGAAAACTTTTGGTCACCAAATGATGCCCTAAGCACCATGCGTGAGCACATCGTTACTAATGGCAAGAACCAAATGGAATTTTATGGGAAAATCTAAGTGAGTGGGTGAAGAGATTTGGGTGGCTCTTAACATTGAAGNTGAGTGGGTGAAGAGATTTGGGTGGCTCTTAACATTGAAGTCTTGAGAGCAACTGAGGGTGAAGCGAGGTGAGTTTGGAGCAGCACCAGAATGCAAGGGTGGGGGAAATGGGAGATCCCCGAGAAAACCCACTGACCAGCGGCACTGTCTGGCACAAATCCCACATGCAAAAATTCAAGGGTGATACAGTTGGGAATTGAATCCTGTTCGCATTGGTAGTAGGTGAGGGAAAATCTGAGGATGTTGTTAAGTTCTAAAGAAACAAATCTTTATGATCATTTGACTCAAAAATCACACATTACATGAGATATTAATAACTTCAAAAATGCATATCTCTGTCAAACAAGACATCCATTGACATGGAGAAAACTTGCATGTAAACATCTGGCTTGGAGGGAGAAGCTTCGACTGTGTTGGAGAGATACTTTGGCACGACCAGCATGACCTTGTTTCTACCTCATACACGGCAGATGAGGAGGGAGATGGTTGCCTAGCAACCAGCATGGCGTTCTTGCACCCTCCCTCTCATGGCCAACCAGGCAAGGGTGAAGGAAGCCTGTGATGTATTACAAAAATGCTGTATCAGCCTAGTTTCTAAACACTCTTCGCCAAATTTCTTTTATATTATGGCGTAACAATTAAGGGCAACATTACAACGCCTATATTTTATCACTGGCAAACATGTTTTACATTGATTTCGATCACACCAGTGGCAGTCCCATGTGGAGAAAAGATAGTAGCTTTGTGATGGGGGGAGGGGCGGATATCAAGTCAGTGCTTGCGAAAAGAACCACCATAAAGTGTGACCAAAATAGATGCAACAAACTTATTTTTCGACTACATATTTCCTTCAATTTTTTAATCTTTTCAAAAAAATTTTTTTTTCAGTTCCCCAAAAAAGGGTTATTTTGAGGGGGTCACTATTCCAGAGGCCATAGAATTGAGAGCTGACTGTAACTGATTTTATGTTTTTGACTGTGAAAGTTTTGGCCTTCTGTAAAAATCAAATTAAGTAAATCATTAGTTTTCAAAAGTAAGAGAAATACAACTTCTGAATCGGGTGTGACATCACAAAACACCAGTTACATTTCATTACTTTGACTTAACTCTGCGAGATATTTTTTTTTTGCATGTCTTTTCAAAACTATTAAAAAAAACAAGAGCATGCATTTACGAATGAAAGAAATAATTACTTTTCAAACATATATTAATATCATAGCATGATGGGTGAGACAGCATTCAGTTATAGGTACTACAAAATTTGCTGTATAAAACATAGGCACCTAATGATTAAAATGGAACTGTAACATTCAATTTGAGCATTTTTACGTATTTTATTAACATTAAAGGCTGAAAAATGTTTTCAGTGGTTGTTTGTTGTAACAGGTGTGACATAAACTTTATCGCTTCTCTACATAAAATGTACTTTCTCTGATACAATAAACTGCTGACTGGTTTGTTTAGTCTTGTTACGACCATATACATCTACTTGTCTCCAAACAAAATATTAGCTGATTTTAAGTATGAAATTACAGTAAGGATAACTCTGGAAAGAGAATCTTACTGAAAATGAAAATAAAACATTCCTCAGTCAAACATGAAAAAAAAAAACCAATTTTATGATATTTTAAGCATTTTGTCTATGATTGATGAATTTTGGAATTTTCTCTTGAACATTATTGGGAAGAAAGCACCAAATCATTACATTTAAAAATGATAACGAGGCTCAAATCATGTGGAATTACCCTGTGGCAACTTTAATGTGGCACTGCTGTCGCTGATACTACCACCATGGAAATACAGCATCACAAATCATAAATTAATAAATAAAATACTTGAAACACACTGTTTAAAACTCTTCTTAAAATAGGTACTAATGGCCCCTTATTTCTGAGGTTGATAAACGAAATGAGAGTAATGTTGAACTGCTCTCACTCTCAGCTAGACACTGTTGCCACACAGATAGTAGCAACAGGGATAAAGTAAAGAGACAACAAAATATCACTGAAAGAGTTCAATACTTACAGCAAGGATGATGTTAGGAACATTTCCTTGTTTAGCAAATTCTTCTAGCCTTTCTACAGTATTCTCATTGCCAACAATTTCCTGGAATGTGTGAGGTCGATACTTCTCTATCCTAGAAAAAGACAAAAAAATACAGGAGCAAATTGGATAGGTATAGTGGGAAACAATATATAGGTCGAGCCTAAAATATGCATACAATTTGATGGCTTTACAACCTTGAAACTGTCTACTTATTTAAGGCTCACTCTGTACACTACACCTATTTAAAGTTGAAACCCAAAATAACGCACAAGTGTGTAACAAAAACAGTGATCTTAAGTAAATGTCTTCAGGCTCCATCAAAAAATTGCAAAAATTAATGTGAAGAATCCTTGCTAAAATAAAACAAATTACAATGAAAATCTATTAAAATTACTCTTACAAGACTCTTTCTGGGAGTATCTGAGTTCATGAGGCATGGAGGTCTTAATAAAAATAAAATAACTAAATTTGATTTTTAATTAATTCACATATGCATTATTTACAGCATTAAATTATGTCTCCATTATTACTCTTTTTAATTCCTAATGAGCACAATATTTAATGTCTATTTTAACTCTAATTAACGTCCTTAATATCTGCCTGTTGCCAACATTTGTAATGTTTTTCACTCACGCATCCAGTCCACTAGTACGGCCTGCCAGTCGCACTATTCGCTACGCCAATGCTCGCAGTCGCAGATTTTTCCTTCCGCTGGTCACTTCTCTCGCTGTTCGTTTCTCTTCTAACTCGTCGTCCTTTGCTCAATGCTTCAGCCACTCATTCACTCATCAACTCCTGGCTCGAAGGCCTGTCACACTTTTATATCAGTAGCTCTGACCATCTGAAAGGTTCAACGCACCCCGAGTCATGCTAAGAGAACAAGGTTAGTAATCCAGAGCATTCTTCCGATAAACGCAGAAATCTAAATTGCCGAAGGTCAGGCTCGGCGAGCCGCCAAAGGGTTATCGAGGCAGAATTCCTTAACTCAAACCGCTGGTAGGATTATAGCTCCCTTGTTATTCAAAACATTCCATTGACTTTCCGCCCCACTATATCACTACTTTGTCCTCGTCTTCCGCCCGCTTGTGCGGGGCAGGCCAAGGTCAGCGGCACAAACCAGCGACACGTAAAAATACATTAACTCAACCCTCAAACTATCTGCCAAAACACAGAAGGAAAAAAAGTCAAATCAGTTAGAAACTCCAGCCGCAGTGACTGAGTTGGACACAGTGTATGGCACGCACGCGCTCAGCGAGATAAGACTTTGCGCAACACATGACGTTATGGAGGGCTGCTTTGTTCTTCACCCCCTTCCCCTATCCCAGTTCCACCTCCCTCACTATGAGCTCAAGGCTACCCTCCAATCACATGTTCATATCAACAGTGGTAGCTAATAACAGCGGAGGTTACAGAGCTTCCCTTTCCCTCGCACGAGCACCTCTTATCTCATGACAGCAACATGTTCCTATGTCTTTGTGGGCAATGTTTAGTTTTGTGATACTTTTTCACTAGTGCTGTTATAACTTGATTTTTGGTTTTTCTTCTTGGATTTTGATTATGGATTGCGATTGGAATTGACATCATTGCCTGTTGAAAACCTGGTTACGCTATTCTTATTGCAGTAAGATTTTATTTATGGTTTTGGATTTGCACTTTTTACGTTTTTGTGTTTTTCGGCTTTGTCTTTGGATTTTGATTTCAAGAAACGAGTAGAAACCAGCGTTACATGTAAACCAACACAGCATATGTCAATAACGGCCAGCAATGCCAGTTTCCGCTGCAACCAGCCTCGCTTCTCTCCTGCAGGCGTTGCCCT
>NQII01011843.1:34008-52870 GCA_002778355.1 Clitarchus hookeri
ATGACCACACTACCTGGGCCACCCACGTCCCAGAGATACTGTTCTGCCCGAGATACCGACAAAACGAAGCCACGGGCCACCCATGGGCCACCCGCTCGCAGAATAACTATATAGTCATGGTCTGGCACAACCCGGGGAATATACGTACCCACAACCGACCAGGGAATGACAGAGACGGCACATCCAACAGTGGTTGCCAGAAATCACACAGCCCCCAAAAGAGCTGCAAGTTGCAAATCATGTCTACATGCGATAACACTACCAGTCGGCTGCCCGTGCCAATTTCTGCGCAGGGTTCACCCCCCACTGGAGTGGACCACACACAGTGTTACGAAGGGTGGGAAAGACCGACTGCATCATTCAGATGGGTTTGCAAAGGCAAGTCAAATTCCATTGTTATGACCTACTGGCCACGTCGAATGCTGAGATACCGAGTGCCGCAGCAACCCAAGGTAACACCAGTCAGAAACAACCAACCAAAGTAGTCCAGGCCGATACAGGATGGTAATCACCTTCATCAGACACATGCGAACTACCAGGTCCACCAACACCGATGCCTTCAAGGAAATCTGTGTTGTCAGCTGCTATGGCGGTGCCACGAGCCATGGGGACGTCCAACTCCACTGAGAGCTCCCGGAAAAACGACCGACCAAAAGGTGCCACGGCGCCCAGCACCACAACGTTGGAGGCCCACCGGGTTATACCCGCACCTCTAAGTTACCTATTACAAACTGCCAGGTCATGCGACTCAACAGTGGCCAGGTCCAGTTCTGGATCGAGCATCTCCTCAATGGTGCTGCCATACCACCCTCAATGGCACCGACACTGGCCGCAGATGTACCGCTGCAACAGTAGTAGTAGCGGCAGTGCCTAGATGGTGGCAGGGTGACCAACCTGCCAAACCGGTGTAGAATCAGCCGACCATCTCCGCCGAACCAGTAAAATCTCACCTGCCAAGGGTCAGTTGAACCGACAACAGTTGGCATTCAAACCTGCAGCAGGGCGATTCAGCTCTGTACAGCTCATTTTGTCGAGACAGCTGCGCCCACCGCCGAGTTGCCGATCAATCACCTGCTGCACCACGTGGCTTTTAGCCGCACCTGCACGCCGTTACAGTGGCCTCTTTTAGGGGAGAGCATTTGACGTGGACCACCCCCATGTGATCTGGCACGGCCACTGTCATCACATCATCGGCCCACCGTTGCTTCACCAGTGCAGCCTGCGGAACACGTACGTCGTGCCTTTAGACGTGTGTCCGCATTGTTCACTTGGGAACGGGTCATGACCCGATACCGAGTGATCCCACCGAGTGCCTGTGGTGTCCGTAGAGAGATCTGTGTGATTAGGATAGGAATCAAGTCTTAGAATGTGTATTAAATGGCATTAGAATTTATCGCCCACGAGCAAATGTTCGTCAAATTCGCCCTTAGGGGATTTCGAAATAATCGCAGAATAAAGGCACGTCACATGCATATTTAATGAGGTCTAAATTACCAAGGCTAGGGTATTTGAAGTGTTCTATATAATTTTCCAAGTTTAATTGTTTGTCTAATAAAACTAATCAGTGATGTGGGAAATAATTTTTCTTTTTTTCAACCTGACCATTCCGGTCATAGAGTGACCCAAATCTTAGCAGAACTAAATTTCCCACGTGCTCTGCAAGGCACCACATAATCATGTTTTGTATTTAAATTAGTGCTTAAGAAAGAACACTGAACTCTATTTAGATTAAGGGATGACCATCCCGAACATTGAAGGGTCCTATTGTCTGTATGTTTTACATGTTTATGTAATAATGTCAGTAAACTAAGAAACCTCGCAGGATGGCGCGAGCTGTCAGCGAGGACAGAGTTAATCCGTGCTACCCCCGGTAGTCTGATTCTATGGCCATGGGTCTTAGGTACTTCACTGTGTCACGTCGCAGGAGTCTTTCGTACTTTGTTCTGAATACTTAACTGCAATAGGTTAACGTTAATTATGGGGACTTTTATTTCGTTTACCGACAGATTTCCCCGTGTTTGCAGCACCTCTCTGGCAGCTCAATTTACATACCCCGGAAGTTTAATTACTATTGTAAGTTTTGTACAGNCCGATGTGATCTGGCACGGCCACTGTCATCACATCATCGGCCCACCGTCGCTTCACCAGTGCAGCCTGCGGAACACGTACGTCGTGCCTTTAGACGTGTGTCCGCATTGTTCACTTGGGAACGGGTCATGACCCGATACCGAGTGATCCCACCAAGAGCCTGTGGTGTCCGTAGAGAGATCTGTGTGATTAGGATAGGAATCAAGTCTTAGAATGTGTATTAAATGGCATTAGAATTTATCGCCCACGAGCAAATGTTCGTCAAATTCGCCCTTAGGGGATTTCGAAATAATCGCAGAATAAAGGCACATCACATGCATATTTAATGAGGTCTAGATTACCAAGGCTAGGGTATTTGAAGTGTTCTATATAATTTTCCAAGTTTAATTGTTTGTCTAATAAAACTTATCAGTGATGTGGGAAATAATTTTTCTTTTTTCAACCTGACCGTTCCGGTCATAGAGTGACCCAAATCTTAGCAGAACTAAATTTCCCACGTTCTCTGCAAGGCACCACATAATCATGTTTTGTATTTAAATTAGTGCTTAAGAAAGAACACTGAACTCTATTTAGATTAAGGGATGACCATCCCGAACATTGAAGGGTCCTATTGTCTGTATGTTTTACATGTTTATGTAATAATGTCAGTAAACTAAGAAACCTCGCACGAAGGCGCGAGCTGTCAGCGAGGACAGAGTACATCCGTGCTACCCCCGGTAGTCTGATTCTACGGCCATGGGTCTTAGGTACTGCACTGTGTCACGTCGCGGGAGTCTTTCATACTTTGTTCTGAATACTTAACTGCAATAGGTTAACGTTAATTATGGGGACTTTTATTTCGTTTACCAACAGTCTTCTCCGTGTTTGCAGCACCTCTCTGGCAGCTCAATTTACATACCCCGGAAGTTTAATTACTATTGTAAGTTTTGTACAGTAACAGTTGCTGTATGCCTTGTGAGTCAGGTCTGCTTTAATTTGCATTGTATACATATAAATGTGTACACTATTCGGCAATAGAATTAACTTGAGTTAACAGAAACTTGTGAATTCTCATTTGGTGTTGTATTTCGGGCCCTTACCCCATCAAGAAAGTCATCGACGTCTCAAGGAGGCATCCTTTATTTATAAGGTAACAAAGTAATACTAAGGCGTGCTAGGAAGTCTGAATACCCCGGCTAAATATTAAAGTTTCCTGTAAATTTGTAGCGTGTGTCAGGTGATAGTGCCATGTCGTCGTTCGGCCCACGATCCTGAGAACTATGACTTTGTGCTCACCCAGTGAGCTGGCACCCATTCTATTCGAAACAGGAATATTGTAATATATTCTGACTTTTCTTAACATAGTCGCCGGACGAATGTGCCTGTTGGTATGGCTTTGGCGGAATGTCTCTCAATGATGCATGACACAACACAGGATGCTGCGGTGTAGGGGGCAGGCTGCGGCCAGTCGACGAGCTGTAGCAGACAGGACAGAGCAGTCGACACGTACGGCTTTTGCACGGAGCAAAGGTGTGCATTTACTGTCGCAGAGCGATGTAAACAATATAATTGAGTATGTTGAATGAAGAATGGAGAGGAATCGGTCATCAAAACATGGCATGGCACGCGAAAAAAACAGGCAGACACATAATTAAAGAATACGGAAATGTAAACAAAGGTAAACAATGATGTAAACAAAGCATACACTTATAAACAATCACATAACTGACTACTAGGGCACATGCATTGTAACAATTTCAGCATTCAAAGCTTTTGCTTATGTTTTCATTTCTTTTGAGTTGAATGTTTCTTTATTTTTCAAATGTAGTTATTTATTTTAAAGTTCCTACCCTCAAGAATAACTAGAATTGTAATTCAAATAATTACCTCTAAATTTTATTTATATATTGTGTTTATTTTTACATTTAATATATTTTGACAGTTGTATTTCTTACCTTTAATAGTATTGGGAACTGTTGTCAACTGGGTGTTTATATTTTGTCATCGTTTTTCTCTTTGCATTTCACCTTGTTTTATCTAGTAGCTTTAGCCACCGAGGAATGTATTCAATTACAGAACTGATTAGACTGTGATGTATGGGAAAGTGATGTCGTTTTGGAAAAATTCCTTTTTAATAAGCATCACTGTGTGAACGCAGTCGTTAATTAATCTCTTTTCAGACGCCGTGACAAGCAATACATCGTAAAATTTTGTCAGCAATATTTGTTGTAAATTTGTAATTACCACCCATCGTAATGATAGGGAATGTGTCTGAGGGGCGCCAAGTTACTTTAAATTTGCGGGGCACGATAAGAAGTGGCAGAAAACTGCATAGCTTGTGTTTTGAATGATTCCAGAAGCCAATGAATGGGTTTTCTTGCTCTAAAGCCGAACAACATTTACGAACATTTTACAAGTATTAAATGTTGAGAAATAAATTAGCCAGTTTCAGTTTTCTGCTACGTAAATTATATATTTCGTTTGCTAACATTTAGAGAAGTGATTTAGTTTCACTGATTTTTTCACAACTGAAATATTTTTATTGGCAGCATTTTTTATTGGATTTTGAATTATTTAAACATTGCAATCAGATCTGATTATATTTAATATTAATTATGAATTCTTATTCTTCATGTCATTTTCATTAATGAAGCTTTCATTTTTCTGCACCTATTGAATGTGTTATGTTTTGCGTAGAATTTTAAGTAGTTAATATTTTATCTTCAAGTGATTTTCATGAGTGGTGTACTAGTGTTAATATAAAGTGTCTGAATATTTGTCTTGTGTGTTGTACATATTGCTTTGAAGGGTACTGAGTCAGACATATTTCTGTGTTTATTAAGTGTTTCTTTTAGTGGGTCAGTATTGTTCTTTCAACTCTTACCTGTGATTGCAATTAAAAATCAGGCATATTTCCAATGTAACTAGAGGGTATGAGATTTGGCAAGGTGGTATTTGTATCAAATTGGAATGTGGTGTTTGTTTGTTTTGCTTAGGATGGTCCTCCAATTTGAAAAGAAGGTGCTGTATCGTGTTGGTACAGTATCGGACTCATATGTTATTTATGGATGTATATTGTCCTGGTCATGTTGTAGTGGTAAAAGGCGAGCAAATAGCTCAAAGTATCCAATAAATTTGTGTTCATCCTAACACAATGGAGTTATTATTTGATACATTGCAATCGGCAAATAATTCTGCCCCGAACTTTTGTTAAGTCCAATTGTCTTAAAACTTTAAAATTTTGTAGCTTNATTGCAATCGGCAAATAATTCTGCCCCGAACTTTTGTTAAGTCCAATTGTCTTAAAACTTTAAAATTTTGTAGCTTCGTATTGGTTTTTATGTACGACTTTTTACTGCTGAATTTTTTTTTAATGTCCCAAGTCACGAGGGCATTTTGTCACTCGTGTACAAGTTACGTGCAGCAAATGCATCCAGCAGAGGCAGGCAGAGATGCCAACTTTCTCCAGAGAAAGTTTAAATTGGCATACAAAAATCATCAGAAAATCACTTAATTGTAATATTAAAATATTCAAAATTAAGCNAGAGAAAGTTTAAATTGGCATACAAAAATCATCAGAAAATCACTTAATTGTAATATTAAAATATTCAAAATTAAGCTTAGTCAAAATGTATAAAATATTTGCTTCATAAATACACATTTCAAGAACTTTTCCAGTGTTGAAGTTCAAAACTTTGATTGCTTACGACTGGGCCAAAAATATTGCTTTTCTGTAAGATACAGCCCACACCATTACATACAAAGAGATAATTACATGCAATAAAACATGTATATAATATCGGTCTCATATCCCCATTCTCTCTCCAGGTGTATATAATATATATCAGGGAAATGAACACTCCAGTAGACACAAATATAATAATTTGATAATGGAAAAAAATCTCTACTCTACCTCCCTGCCACCAGATTTTTATAGAAATCACTAACTTTTCGACTTGTCGCAAAAATGAATTTTGGCCACCAGACCATCTTCTGAAATCACCCCCAATAGTATAATCGGCTTTCGTCAAGCATGAATCAAACGTGTCATGACAAGCAAGCTTGCCATTACCAAGTATCTGCCAGTCATGAGAAATTTGGCTTGAATCAAGCTTGAATTAAACATGATATGACATGCTTGCTTGGCATGGCAAACTTAAGTTAAATGGCAAGTTTGTCGCAAGTTTGCATTCTATTTGAGACCAGATATATTCGGAAAATCACCAAGGTGGCAACTCTGGACATTGGCAGGTTGCTGGCCAGACGCTGTTTCTTCGGCCAGGCTCAGAAAAACTTCGGTAGCATTCAGGTATTGACGCGAAGCAATGAGGGGTGTCAGAGTGCACACGCAGACAGGAAAACACATGCAGTTTCCAAACACCAACACTGTCAATAACCATCTATATCGCCACATTCTCGATTTCCTGACCTGCATTTTTGAGGCGAAACTGCTAGCACATCAACAGTGCCCTGCCAAAAATTTATAACACAAACCAACAGAAAACACAACAGAACATTTTTGCTGGTTTCTATGTTTAATCTGTTTGTTGTATTTAATATGGGGTTTGCCATCTTTCCATTGGATTCTCTTGGATTGCTGTCTGTTGTTTTTTATTGTAACCTAATGGTTTCCATTGGTATTTATTGTGTTGGTTTCTATTACACTATAGTATGTTGGGTTTTGTTATATTGTAGTGGTTTACATTGCTTTCTGTTGTGTTTTGTTGATTTATATTGTGCCTTAGTCAGTTGGTTTATGTTGTATTCTAGTGATTTTATAATGTTAATGTTGTGTTTTGTTGTTTTCTGTTGTGCCATAGTCTGGTGGTTTATGTTGTATTACAGTGGTTTCGATTGGTTTTTGACGTGGTTTGTTGGATTCTCTTCCGATTTCAACATTTTAGTTTCCATTGTATTCCCAGTGGTTTCAATAGGTTTCTGTATTGTTCCATTTGTTTTGATTGTATTTCATCCTATTGGTTTTTGTTGTCTCTTCAGTTGTTTAATTTGCTTGTTGTTATTCGTTGGCTTCTGTTGTATTCCAATATGTTTGTTTCTCTTGTACTACCAGTGGTTTTCATTGGTTTCTGATTATTTTTGTTGGCTTCTGTTGTCTTAAAACTTTAGCTTCAGTAATAAGTTTAAAAAATTAATTTTTGGCATTTTTACTTTCAAATGAGTGCAGAAAATAATATATGTTTTAAAATTAATTTATTTATGTACTGTATAAAAAAAATCGTTAGTGGTTTATATCTAGCTGGACAGAAATTATACAGTAAATTAACACATGAAAATAAATAAACTAGAGTGAACTCTAGAATGGAGTCTTCCAACTGGTAGTACACATTGGTTTCTTTTGCATTTTGTTGGTTTAATTGCATTATGTTGTATTCTGATGTCATCCTATTGGTTTCCATTGATTTTGTTGTGTTCTGTTGATTTTTATTGTGTTTTCCCTGTTGGTTTGTAATGAAATCATATTGTTCTACTTACATTTCTGTTGTGTTTTGTGGTTTTCTATTGTATTTCTAGTGGTTTATATTTGTTCCTGTTGTATTTTGTTGGTATCTGCTGCATTTCATTCTGTTGTATTCTGATGTAGTCATAGTAATTTCTATTTATTTCTGTTGTGTTTTGTGGTGTTCTAATGTACTTTTTTTTTTTTTTTTTTTTTTTTTTGCTTTTAACGANTTTCTAGTGGTTTCCAATAGTTTCTGTTGTATTTTGTTGGTTCTTGTTGTATTTCGTTCTGCTGAATACTGATGTAGTCCGACTGGTTTCCATTGGTTTCTGTTATATTTTGTTGATTTCTGTCGCATTTCATTCTGTTTTCTTCTTGGGTAATTCCTGCAATTTCTATTGGTTTCGGTTGAGAGTTTTTTTTGTTAGTATTTCACCCTGTTGGTTTCTGATAATATCCTATTTTTCTACTTTGATTTCTGTTGAGTTTTTCAGCTTTCTGTTGTATTTATAGTGGTTTATGCTGTATTTCGTTTGTTCTGTTGCATTTTATTGGTTTCTGTTACATTAAGTTTATTATTGTATACTTATGTAGTCCCAGTGGTTTCTGTTGTGTTCCATTGGTTTTCATTGCATTTCACCCTGTTAGTTTCTGATGCAATCCTATTGATCTACAATAGCTTTTTCGAAGTTATGTGTTGTATTGCTATGGTTTCCATTATTTTATGTTGTATTTTGTTGGTTTCTGTCGCATTTCATTATATTGAATTCTGCTGTAGTCTCAAAGGTTTCTATTGTTTTCAGTTGTTTTCTGTTGGGTTTTAGTGTACTTGTCCTATTGTTTTGTGAAGTAATAGTACTCTATACCTCATTTTATGTTGTGCTTATTGGGGCTTCTTGTATTCAGGAATCCACAATAAATACAACATAAAATCACAAATCACAACAGAAACTAGGGTAAATCAATAGGATTTTATCAGAAACCAACAGTAAGAAATACAATAAAATCCAACAGAACAACAGAAAATCATGGAAACATCAGAAAATGCAAAAGAAACCTACAAAAAATAAAATAATCCAATGGCTAATACAGCAAATTCAAGAAAAATCAATAAATACAGCACCACAGAAACCAAAGGCAACACAACAGCACAATAAAAACTAACAAAAAAAGACAAACTAAATTACACAAGCAATATAACACAAACAACTGGCCCAACATAACCCAATGGAATCCATTAGAATACAATGAAAAACAGCAAACACCAATGGAATACAAGATAAACCAATAGAGTCCAATAGAATATAACAGAAAACATCATGTTATAGAACAACAAAAAGCAATGGAAACTTGTAGGTTACAACAGAAACCAACTGACTACAGCACAATAGAAACCAAGATAACACAAAACATGGCAGAATTAAATTTAAACAATCTAATTAAAAAAAGAACCCAAAAGACTATGACACAACAGAAACTAAAAGAACACTATGGAAGACAATTAAGGCAATTACAGCACAACAGAAACCGATAAGACACAACATAAATAATGGGAACCACTGAAATACAACAAAAATAAAAACTACTGCACATTGGAAACAAAGAAGACAATGGAAATCACTAGAATACAACAGAAACCAACTGATATTAACACAATATAAATCAACAAAACACAAATAGAAACCAACAAAAACAATAGAAACTAATAAAACATAACAAAAACCAATGGAAACCACTAGAATACAACAGAAACCTACTGGCTACAGCACAATAGAAACCAACAAAACATAACAGAAACCAATGGAAACCACTAGAACACAACAGAAAGTAACTCACTACAGCACAATAGGAACCTGCAAAACACAACATAAAAAATGGAAACCACTACCATACAGCACAATCCAACCGGCTACAGAACATTAGAAACCAATAATGCACAACATAATCCAATTGAAACAACTAGAATACAACAAAATCCAACTTGGTTTATTACAGAAGAAACCAATTGAAACCACTAGAATACAACAAAAACAATTTTGGTTTATTGCAGTAGAAATCAATTGAATACAACAGAAACCAATGGAAGCCATTACAATAAAACCGAAACCAACTGGCTATAGCACAATATAAACCAACAAAACAAAACAGAAATCAATGGAAACCACTAGAATACAAAATAAATCAATAACTGGTTACAGTATAAAAGAAACAGAACACAACATAAACCAATGTAAACCATTAGAATTCAATAGAAACCAACTTGATTCAGCCCAACAGAACCCAACAAAACACAACTGAAACTAGTGAAATCACTATAATACAATAGAAACCAACTAGCTGTAGCTAAATAAAATACAACAAAACACGACATAAACCTATGGGAATCACTAGAATACAACAATAACCGATTATCGCAGGACAGAACCACTAGGAGACACTAGAACACAACAAAAACCAACGGACTACAGAACAGAAACCAATGGAACACAACAGAAACTAATAGTAACCACTATAATCTCACATAAAATACCAACAGAACATAACAAATTTCAATGGTAACCAATATAATACAACATAAGCCAACAGGTTATAGTACCATACATCAAAAACCAACAAAACACAAGAGAAACAAAAAGAGAGAAGTCAATGGAAACCACTAGAATACAACACAAATCAACAGCTTAATTTATAACAGAAACTAACATAATCCTCTATAAGTTGTTGTACCCTAATAGAAAATAATTAAAACCAATGGTTTTAGTGTTTTCTGACAATAGGAACCAACAGAAACGACTGAAATGTTCCCTGTTCACTAAATTTGTATACAACAGAAACTACTGGAATCCAATAAACGTTATTGGGCCACCAATGGAAAACAACAGAAATCAACAGAAATACATTATAATGATAATTTCACAAGACAGAAACTACTGAAATTTCTGTCGAATTTTGTTGTTTTGTGTTGTAAATTTTTGGTAGAGTGCTGTGGTTGTGTATTCTAGTGGTGTTCGGTGTCTCAATAGAAGAACTGANTTTGTGTTGTAAATTTTTGGTAGAGTGCTGTGGTTGTGTATTCTAGTGGTGTTCGGTGTCTCAATAGAAGAACTGAGTAAGAACCATTTTTTTTGTCTTGAAACTTTTGAAGGAATTGTATTAAATAATGAATCAGACAGACAAAACAAAAACAAAATAAATAAATAATAACTATAAAATTGANTGAAGGAATTGTATTAAATAATGAATCAGACAGACAAAACAAAAACAAAATAAATAAATAATAACTATAAAATTGAGGCGAAGTGGTGTGTCAAACGCGTCCGTTGCGTGACGTCACTGGGGAAAAGTATGAAAAAGTTTTCTTTACATTGTTGCAGGGCGCGAAAATAAAATTTCAATATAAAAACTGCGAAACTCAGACACACGTAAAGAACTTGAGAGATTGCCCTAGCAACCCAAATTTGCCTCTTCCATTTTTCTAGCAAGTGGTTGTGTTTCAAGGGAATATCATATAATGAAGTCACCCACATTTGATTTTCATTGTTTGTTTTTTCATTGCAAGGGTAAATAGTGCATGCGCGTTTTTGTTAATCTTCAGTTTTTGTTGAAGTATGTTGTCTAGTTTTGAGCNTTGCAAGGGTAAATAGTGCATGCGCGTTTTTGTTAATCTTCAGTTTTTGTTGAAGTATGTTGTCTAGTTTTGAGCCTTTATTTTGCAAGAGCGTAGTTTTGGAACATCGTTGCCTGCCACGCAAGCAGCCTCGTGCTCCCAACAGTTCAGCATGCGTGTTTGCGTGCATGCTATGGGTACAATCATGTCTTTCGCAACAATCAGTAACATACCACAGTTTTATTTTCTCTACTAGTACCTTCCTTTTCGTTCAGTACCCGGAGACGCCACCGCATATTCCCCGGGACTAGCATCTCCCAGGGAAGCGTAACTTCCATGCAAATTCCATTTTACACGAACACATATTTACAGATGAGCCCACCTGGTGCTGGGGCCCGTTTTTACGATTACAATACAAGAAGCGAGGCCAGCTAAGGCAGGAATTCGGCCAACGACTATTATTAAAACAATTGTTCACAAACAATGAGAATGTAATGCAACGACTGAATATGCAAGACTATGCAGAAGTATGTAGAATAACTGGGTCTCGCTGACACAGTGGGGTTGCGGAAATTCATCAACATCTAACGCCCAGGCTACAAGAGAGAGCCAATAGTAATCAAGGATATCGGAGAAGGAGGGTGTGGACGATAAGTGTGATGAACACGATGGTGAAGGGCCGGTGTGTCAGTCGGCATCGGCTCTCCCTAAACGGTGGTCTCCGAACAGCGATTGTAGGAGTCTTACACTAGGGTGTAAGACACCTACAAAAAGAATGAGACCAGAGCCCCTTATATCCTTGTCCTCCAAACCTACCCCGATCCCTAACCCCATAAATCTAATCACACTATAATTGTTATAAGTTGAATCAGTAAAGATCCTCCTGTGTTAATTAATTGGCTTAATAAATAATTCCTCAACTACCTTTCATGAACTGAAGTATACTCCCCTTAAGTAAATATAATATCGTGCAAATTGTTTCGTATTAATATGTAATGTAATTTGTGCAATGTGAAATATATGCATGTTAACATACTACAAATGTTATTTCTGAGCACTGTCTTCTCTGTGTTCAGGGACATGGGACCCCCACAACCTGCCTTCCAGGATATTCTTTATAAATTCTCATTCGGTCAACCTATCCAAAATCATTCTTATCCAGCTGCTTACAGCGTGTGGGTCAGCATAAATAGGCCCACAATGAGCACATACGTAAGCTTCAGAAACGAGGGTAGCCTGACCTCACCTTAATTTTTGCGACGACTCAATAATCATCACTGAGGGAACATAGTACGCCTCGGTAGACGACTGCATGGCCCTGAGATCACCAGCATCATCATCAGGACTCCGCCTGTCGATGGTGTCTGGCACCTACGTTGGGTTACCTTCACCTTAAAATCATTCCTGAAATTTGTCACTACCCCTCAAAACCAGTATGCACCCACAACAGAGCATTAAGTGAATGTATTTTATGGGCATATTTATTAAAATAATCAATGGCATTAACTCATCTATTTTTTCCACCTATACTTTGAGTTTATTCTCGGCAAAAT
Source organism: Clitarchus hookeri (assembly GCA_002778355.1). Lineage (NCBI taxonomy): Eukaryota > Metazoa > Arthropoda > Insecta > Phasmatodea > Phasmatidae > Clitarchus > Clitarchus hookeri. The sequence goes on from NQII01011843.1 coordinate 46,697, forward strand.
GGCTGCTTGAATTTAAGTTTTCAAAATTGTAAATTTAAGCATACTTGACTCTAAGTTTGACAGTTCCATTATGTCAAGCTCTATAAGAAGCAACATGTCGAAAAGCAAATGTAAAGTCAAATTGCAAAGCCAAATGTTAAGTTTTTACTTATGTAATGGTCCCAAAGTAAAGAGGCTTTGTCGGTTACATTCTTAGACTAATAATGGCATTTTATATGTATGAAATATTTAATATAAATAAAATAAACTCTAGTTGTATTGCAACTAGGTTAGGGGACGCATACAAATCTCTCAAAGCACTTACTTATATAAACAGTATTCTAACCTCAAATCATAACTATGTTGTTTTTAAGGTGCCATTGGCAGAAAAACAGCCTAGCCATATATCTAGATACTTGGTCCAATTGACGTTGGCTGTGACTCCTCTCCCTTCCGATCCGCTGTTGCTATTCTCTCTCTCTCTCTCTCTCTCTCTCTCTCTCTCATACTACCATAACATCATCAACCATCTGGTCTGTGCAACAGCTCTACACACGTTGCCAGCGTGTGCGCACTATCCATGCCAGTAGTGTTCATATATTCGTTCGGACACATGGCATGTGGCATGTGGGACCCGGATTCATCTGCCATTTTGGTAGCCATCACATCCATGGCGGACATGTTGGTCAGTGCCTTACACACCATATTGGTAGGCGTCACAGCCAGAGCAGCCATATTGGATGTTCGTCCCACTAACATCCCAAAAAATTAGTTAAATAAAAATTATAAAAAAAATGTTAATAAAACATTTATTTGAATAAAAATTATAAAAATTAATACTCAACATCTATACCTTCATCACTACACACCTCACCACTCCTAACCCCTTCAACAACCCAGTTACTCTAAACCTCAATTACCTTGACCCATGACCTTGACCTTGGCCCATGACCATGACCCATGCAATTTACCTTGACTCATGGCCTTAACTCTGACCCCTGACCTTGATTTTTAAGGTTTCATTAAGGGGAAAAATTATAGTCTAATGTGTTAGGGTAAAGAAAACGACATTTAAATGGTTTTACACAAACCAATTTTAAACAGATAAATACACTAATGCTATAACACAAAAAAAAAATCAGTCTATGTTCATTTTTTTTTTTAAATTGTTCTTCGGAACCGATGTAGGGGTGACTTCTTGTCTAGTCGTAACTCATCGATTCACAGTTCAAGGTGAGGCACGCCATTTGCGCAGCAGCTGTGCATTCCTCCATGCATGTGTCGAGTCAAGTTCTGGTCTGTCTTAGACGTGTTGCTGCTGGTCATCGAAAAGTTTCGCCAGCTTGTGCAGCGAAAGACAGCCATACTCTATCTGCACATCGATGATTTAGACTTCATTTTTGGACAAGTCGCATAGCCATTTTTTCTGATCGGGCTCTGCCACGTAAAACGGTTCTTGCGGATACTCCATTAGCAAGTCACTCAGCATGTTTCCCACTTGGTGGTACAGAATTTTGCCTTCGTCCCACTCCAGTCCGTGGTGGTATTTGGTCAACCAGTCGTTTGTCTTCTTGCTTTTATCGTCCAACAGTTTCCGTGAATAAGGGGGGCTGAAGGAGCGTGTACGCATTTTGCCGACGTCGTCGTAGGGCACTGCGATCTCCTTGAGCATGTAGCTGCTCTGGCTCTGGAAGCCTTGCAGATTACAGTACATCCTGCTGCTGTATATGCTCAAAGCTGAATAAACAGATATCGCTTATGACCCATCGTATTTATGTCCATTGCGACATTCCCGAAAGTATATTGACTACTTTGTCTCGACAACTGTACAATGCGAGTCGGTCGTGAAGTATCAGGCAGAAATCGTACATGTGTGTGGGAATATTTCTATGTGTAGTGAATTCGATCGTGCAGTCGATCACATTCTAACTGATATGCTCGTCCTGTGTACACATATCGACCACCATGAGCCGGGCCAAACACTTGAACGTATCTGGGCTCAGTATTGGGGATTGGGGGCGCCCATAATATGCATTTTTAATTGAATATACATTCGATAAGCCAGTAGGTATTACCCATTTTCAAAGTTCATGTCCATGCCCTCGTACGGAGAGCTTTCACTATTCAAATATTTTTTCACGTTTTGTATTTGACATGTGTCGAACTGCGAACGGCTCACTCTCATATTATGCCATCTTTCGATCTATATCCCAACGATAATGTACCTCGGTTTCTCGGTGGCAAAGCTGGACTTCACTATCCAGTTGATGCGCTGCCAAGCAGGCAATCCGGAGTAGGCCTCGACACTCCACGACCCGAAAGCCACATCGATGTATTTGACATCTTTCACATTCTTCAGCATAGGGGTGCTTTCGGTAGTACTCAGCTGAACGGGAGGCAGCATCCATTCGATAGACTGTAGCTTCAGTTCCACTATCTCCAGGTTTTCCCCAGTACCCATGATGCATGTGTATTGACTAGGAGTAGTGCCATTTTCTGCTTCTAATTGATGAAAACTCGTTTGTAGTATTCGGCGAATTCCATTAACATTGCTAGAGAAATGCAGACCTCGAATTTCCCTCCTGGGTATATAGGAACACTGTAGTCATCTTCTATCTCCAGCCTGCCATTTTGGCCACAGACAGCTCGTTCGGCATGAGCGAGAAGTAATTGTTTATCGTGGTCGTTATGCTCACATATCTCCTCTGTCTACCTCGACACCGTTGGGCAAATATGTGATGCGATCGACGAGGTGTAGAATACCATTGCTCGTAATTTTCGTCGATGCAGGATTGGATCCATCTTCTTTCGTCAGTGTCCTCCTGAATCGCAGAAATGACTGACAAGGAAGAGTGCAGATATCTTGATGTTGGACCGCAATTTCAACTTCTTATAGTAATATTTATGGTCCGATCAGGAAAGGCTGGAGCGCGTGAAGTTCCACTTTAGTGATGCTGTCTTCAAAAATGACCGGCTCGTCGATGTTTATGTAATCTTACATGGCGATCGGCCTCGAAGCTAAGACTGCGAAGGAAAATTTCGTTGGCACATGTTAACACCTTGGTGACCTGCAGCATACTGATTGCTGGTTTGATATGCTTCATTGTTTTATTGCTTCTGGTCACCAAAAACCATATTCCCATCCTCTCAAATGCAAGTATAGTGTGATTTATTCGTTTCGAAAGTTCACCAACTCTCAGCGATGTTCGACGATCGTCACTGCCACCTCATGCGCTCTCTTCGCGACTACCGAAACTTCAATTATGCTTCGGGGTGCCATGACCAGTTTATAACCTGGAGATACCATCGGCGAAAATTCGTGCAGCATATTGCCCAGCCTACTGCTGAAATATGTACCGCTCGCCAAATTGCAGTTTATTCGTATTACATCAACAGGCAAGATGTTTACAAGTCGCGATGATTCGTAGATTTTTCCGGCTTCGTATAAGCGTGGCTCGAACACCAGCATCATTCTGATGGATTCCAGTTTCGTAAAGTCGATACTTTTGCTGCATCTGATGACACTGTTCAGAGTATTGGAATTTCCATGTAGTTCGAATTCTGTGTAGGGAGACAGCAAATGTTCGATGTAACTTGCAATGTTGTCTAATTCGTAGGAGCCAGTAGGCAATGTTACATCGTGGGAGACATTACTGCTTTTCACGAGATACATCTTGCAGTTTTTTTCATCGATGTTCGGCATCGCATTGTAGGTTTGAAAATCGACCAAACCTATTCACCATTCCCCCTCCAGGTAGAGTGGAGGAAAGTTTACAGCACGCAGCTCGAAGCTACGACCCCTCAAGGTAAGGTTTATCGACATGACTTATAGTTTCCGGTCCATGTATGGCCATTTTATTCAATTACATGTACGAACGAACAAGGAAGCGAATATACAAGTGCCCGCAGTTCCACGTGTTCGGCATCTGCTCCATCTCGTAGAGGTAGTCTGGTTGCAATTTTTCAGGTACAGTCACTGCTCGGGTAGAAGACGCAAATTCCCAAAAACTGTCGTAGTAGTCTGTACGTTTTCCATGTTTCATGTAATTTACCCAGTGCGTACCGGGCCTGGCTATCGTTTCCAGGTTGATTATGGCACATTCATCACATCTGAGTTTAGGGGGCAATGTATCTCGCATGAAAATTCCACGAAAATNTCCAGGTTGATTATGGCACATTCATCACATCTGAGTTTAGGGGGCAATGTATCTCGCATGAAAATTCCACGAAAATTAGGTATCTTCAACTTGCATGCAAACAGTTCCAAATCCACGAACATGAGCAGCCATTTCGGTAGAGATTTCACTATCGCCTCTTCCTTCTGCTTCGCTTTTGACACTTCTGCCTCCTACTGCATATGGTCTTAGGTAGAGGCCTTGGCCATTTTTTTACTCATGGCGATAGCTTCCATATTTGCATTGTGCCTTTGGGCATTTGTCAACTGCTTCCGTTCGTTCGATGCTGTGTTGAANTGGCGATAGCTTCCATATTTGCATTGTGCCTTTGGGCATTTGTCAACTGCTTCCGTTCGTTCGATGCTGTGTTGATGGCTCGGACGATACTTCTCGTGGCTCCGATTAGGCCCCCAAGGGCCCCAAGCGCAGACAAAAGTAGTGGAAAAAATAATCCAATAGATGTTTTCTTGGTGTTGCATGCTTTTCTTCCCTTTTTTCACCACTTTTAATTTCACTTGCACCTTCTGCTTGCTCTTCGCACCCATGCCCATCTCCAATTTGGTCTTCATCGTGTTGGAAACGTCCCATGCTGCTATTTTTTCTCCGAGCCCGGTATCTGACTATTTTATTATCTCGTTGGCCCTAAGAGCGAGTATCTTGTCTGCCTGGTGCCGAGCTAGTAGATCCTTGTTCAGGGAGTAGACGATGTCGTGTTGCTTGCACGGTTCGTCTAGTGCGTTTATGCCCGTGTCGCCGCGTGCCAGCCTCTTAGCTATCTTCGTTTCTGACCGGCAGAACTTGTATCCGGGAATGTGCAGCTGGAACAGTAGATTGTTGATCAGCATATCGACGATCCCGCTTCCAACTATAGTCTTACCTCTTCGAGACATCGCGGTGACCTGACCTAAAAACTTATAAATTAGCTCCGTTTATACATTTTTGTTTCAATATCCTTGTAGACTTGGAAAAGTATGGAAGTAAAGTGTTAATGAAGCATCTGTTTTGTTGCTTCTGTGGTAAAGCATTTACAACTTTTCACAATTTGTAACTGCATGAAGCAATTACATGCAGAATGTAAACCTCAAGTATGGCATTTCAGTGCAAACTCTGCCAGAGGCAGTTTACCCGGAGTGATATTTTGAAGAGATATTATAAAACTTACAGCACTGGTTATCTGCAACCACAATCACAACACGCACTTCCTGTTCCGCAATCAGCTCCGCGCACTTTTGCACGCTCCACAATCAGCTCCACTGCTCTGCAATCAGCTCCGAAATCACCTCGGCAGTTAGTACTGCAAGATAGTAGTGGTAACATACATATTATAAAGCAATATGTTACTCTACCCATATGCATTAATACTGAAGATGAAGCTATTCCCCTAGAATCATGACATGGAAGCCTATTTCCGAATACAATGAGGTACATCATCACAGGACCATCAGATTGTGGGAAAACATGTGTCCTACTGAGCCTGCTGGAAGAAAATAATGGTTTTCGGTTCGAGAACGTGTGCCTGTACTCCAAATCGCTCCNCCTGCTGGAAGAAAATAATGGTTTTCGGTTCGAGAACGTGTGCCTGTACTCCAAATCGCTCCAGTAACAGAAATACCAGCGACTGGTACAAGTACTGCAAGCCGTATATAGTGTGGGTTATTTCCCTTGCAGCCATAACGAAGCCGTTGTGCCACCGAGCGAAGCATTGCCAAACTCAGTGTTTATTTTCGACGATGTGGCATGTGAGAAACAGACTTCCATCCAGGAGTACTTTAGTACGGACGGCATGCAAACATTGACGGCATGTCAATGTTTGCATGCGACCTTATAAATGAAGAAATCTTCAAGTCCATTACTCACCATATACATGTACTCAGGGAGAGCGATGGAGCGCCCGTAGTCGTGAAGACCGAAGTCGACGATACTGCTGAGCCTATGAAGAAAAGGGAACATGATGACGTACAAATGGATTGGGATGAAGGATCGGGTGTGGATTTGGCACACAAGAAAAAGGTAGGGAAGA
>NQII01011844.1:4129-33758 GCA_002778355.1 Clitarchus hookeri
ACTACTGAAAGCCCCGCCTAAGATATACTATTCTACGTTGCTTGTGTCCTTCCGCCACATGTCAATTTACCGTTGCCACTGACCCAATGACTGTTCACGGATCCTTCGAATACATTTGTGGAATTGTTACCACACTAGTATGACAATCGTTCTTACTGTTATAAGTATGAAATAAACGGAAATTAAAATGAATTAATTCTGTGTCCAAAAATTTAAACATCGCACATTTAATTCAAGCTTAAGAAACGGAACTACTTTTTCTACGTTGCTGCCAACTTTACTAGCAGCTGCCTGTGTGTCCGTTAAAGTATATGCCGCAAAAGCAGGGATCTTTTTTTTCAAATGTTGTTTTAAAAATAATATTAATTAATAGCAAACCAGCCATAATGAAAAAAACCGCTAAGAAAGGGAGAGAAGTCAATTAATGCATCATTACCATTAATTCACAAAACTCCCCGCGGTAATTAGTAACGGCCTTAAAAAAAACATAAAATACAGTATCGGTGCGCGTGGGGTTTTCTCATAATAAATAACATGAAAATAGAGAATAAGTTTTAAAAATTAATAATTGGAATGTTTTGAATTACGAAATAGCGCAAAAAGAATCTTATCCTGGGGGTGACTCTTTCTAGCACTGATACAAAAAAGTCATCTGCAAACTAGGCGAACCCAACGCTGGGCGGGACAGTAATGAGAGGAGCAATCATCGTCAAAATACAGTTTACTTATGTTAAATATAGAAACAATGGATAACAATATTCCAGAGTCTACAATAAATGAAAGCACAGGGCGGAAATGAACGCTGTACAACCTTACTATCCGATTAAAAACATACGCGCCTATTTTAAGTGATACCTACTTCAGTTGGCTGGATGAGGGAGGAAGAGTGAGCAAGATTGGGAATTAATATAATAATATAATAATAACTAGCATGAAATGCTGAGGTTCAGGGCTCGCGTAAATAAGAGCAACTTTCTACTCATAATGCGGAATAAAACTTTCTCTGGACGGCCCTTCCTTTCCCCCCTTATTCCTTCCTCCAGTATCCCTTGGATTCAATGCGTGATTTACTCGCCCCTTAAAGTTGGTCCCGCCTCGATGTTATGCCTCCTCACAAATTCCCATCATGGACAACATTATGTCTGATCAGCTGGCACTTTTTCAGCTACTTTTTCGTTTGCACATTTTTTTCTCTTCGTGGACGGCCTCCAATATAAATGTTTGTTTTCGAAATGTTTGCTATCAATGAAAAAAAAAAAAAAATTATGGTCTGTTTTAATTTAACAGTTTTGAAATAAACTTCTGTAATTAATCCCTGTCTGAATTTGAGTATACAGGGTGATTCACGAGGTGATTCCGCTACACACAAGGCTTATGCTTTAGGTCAGATGGAGCAAAATATGTTATATGATTGTGGGTCCTATTCTCAATATTTACACAGTAATAATAACAATTTGAAAGATAAAAAAAAAAAAAGTAACCCCTTTAGAAAAAAAAAATATTATCAGACTTTGCTGTTTACAGTTGAGCATCACACACNAAAAAAAAAAAAAGTAACCCCTTTAGAAAAAAAAAATATTATCAGACTTTGCTGTTTACAGTTGAGCATCACACACCGTATCAGCGTATTATTCAGTGTAAAGTGCACGCGGAATTATAACACAATTACTACATCTCGCAAACAAAGACTACAACCACAATACATGCTCGAGAACGCGCCGTGTTCACGCAGTACACTGTGAAACAGCCACACTTCACGACGGTCAAGGTCACGCGCTGTTCGCAGTAATAGTCGAACTGGCAGTAACATGTCACGAGATGTTCACCGATATGCGTTTCCAATTCGTCGAATTACTCTTGTTAACATTGCGAATATGACCCACAATTATACGGCATGAATGGGCCTGAAATGACTTACGGAATAAGCCCTTCAGTGGCGGTGTATTTTAACGTGAATGTTGCCAGTGAAAGATGAAAAGTGGTTATTAATTAAGCCCGTGAACAATGTTAATTTTGTATACCTAGCAGAATAAACACAATAGATTGAGAACAAGGACTAAGCTTTACCAACAAGTAAACCGGCTATAACAAGTGGTCCCCACGCAGTCATGTTTATTACAGACCCGGGAAAGCACGAGCTCTTACCTGTCACCGCTGGACCCATTCTGTGTGCCGCGTCCAGAACGATCTGACCTGCGCTGGCCGAGGCGTCAGTTTTATGTCGTCGTCTCTTACGCCCTCCCCGCCCCCCGTCCGTCTAAAACAACCAGTACCAGTGACGCCGCAAGGGGCAGGCTATTTTTTTTTCTTCTCTCTTCCCCTTCAGTTCCTGGCTTGGCCGGCCGGCGGGCAGGTCCTCCGACTTGCCCCGCTGCAGCCCAGGAGGCACATACCCCGCCCCTCCTTAGACACGCCGTGACGTCATACAACACAGCCTATTGCTACGATACTGCTGACCAGCACTGAGCGTCACATCGCTGGGTGGCACCCCTACGCGAGGCTACTCTCTTGTCTCCGTGCAACTCGGCAAGATTTTGACAGCTCGGCGAAAGTAGCACCAATGTTTACTTTTCGTTCGTGCATCCTTTCGCCATCAGCTGGTGCGTCAAGTGGAGGCTGTATAGTTTATTAACAAGCTGTCAGCTAATCCACTTGCCATTGTAATGCTAAACAAATCTTAAAGTATTTACAGACTGACAGCTGTCTAAAAAAATTTCGTAGGCTATAAAAGCAAAAAAATACAAAACCTAGCAAAAATGAAATATTTGTTAACGCTTTTATAATTTATTACAGACAGCGAATTTGGGTTAACATTTGCGAGACGGTAATACGACCCTATAAAAAGAATTTTCAGATCAAAAAGCATCAACACTTATCCCCGACATTTACATTCAGTGAACAAAGATTATGGGCTTACGTGAAGCATCATTATATATTACCCGAGGTAAAAATACCACGTTTTACCTGCACGCGAAAGTGTAGCGTGATGCGTATTACGTGTCACTTGACATCGTAATTCCGGCCTTACTGCTGACGAACACTGATGCACCGTCAGCGATTTGAGCGCTCGTCAGCGGCAACGGAGAGCGGTGACATTGTCCCTCTCCGCCCCACCACAATCCTTTTTTTCACACCCGCCGTTGAGTGTGCCTGAGCTGAAGAATCGCGCGTCACTTAGCCGCGCTGGCAAGATGCCTATCGGAGCCATACGTGATGTCCATCTCTTCACTCTAGTACCGCCAAATCTACCTTCCGACCCGCCTTAGCTTTGTCGCGGCATCCGGCTCGCTTTTGAAATAAAGGGCAGATCCTCCCCTCTTAAAGACCTTGAAAAAATTTGGCTTTTGCAAAACTTCACTAGTTGAAATGTTGCAGTTCCACTATACAGGATGATTCTAAAATCATGGGACAAACATTGAGGGGTGGTAGAGCTCACTAAAACAAACAATTATTGTATAGGAATATATGGGCCGAAGTGACGCGTTGAGGCACAAACACAAAAACATAACACATTAACGGAAACAAAAAATGTTCATTAGCAGCATACGTAACGAGTGATTCCGTACAGAAAACGTTAAAACAGTTGCGGGAAATGCATCCACCAACAGCCACGCATGCTTGGCGACCTCCTCATATGGCGTGATTGGCTGACAATGGTGGCGATAGTTGAGGGCAGTCAATCGGTGCGCCAGTGACCTGCTGCATCAGCATCAGCATCACTCCACCGACGCTACCAAGCTTGCATTACTGTCGGTGGTAGCAATTTTGAGCAATTATTATAAACATTGCTGTAAAAAGGCATTTAGCGGCGACGTTGTAAATAAACACTGTGTTGCATTCCATGTGTTATTTTTGTGTTTGTGCCTCAACGCGTCACTCCCGCCTATATATTCCTATACAATAATGGTTTGTTTAAGTGAGCTCTACCACCCCTCAATGTTTGTCCCATGATTTTAGAATCATTCTGTATACATTAAAACCCTTCCTCTTCGACCCCCCCCCCGCAAATTGCATCGACCTGCCCCCACCAGTACGTGGAAAATGCAGTGTAATGCAACTGAAGTTCTTATTACTGCAACAGTTACCACCGTACCATCATATGGCACAGTCAGGGCAGGCATCGAGCTTATTTTGGTAGCTTCGCGTGTTAGTGAAGCAGGTTGTGTGAAGCCGTGCTAAAGTACGGTCGGATAGTGAACAATTTAAAACAGCCAGGGGAACTGCCACTGCAAGGAAAAATAATGCGGGAAATTACAGATGATGGCGACAACGATATGAATTATATACTGCGAGGCCAATCGGGTCTGCGTGCAAGCACATAATTTCTCCCGTCTCGAAAGTGCCAATATTGTTGCATGCAATAAGGGAAGAAGCCATCGAAGTTTATTGTACTCTAGAGGTGAGTGATGCTTTTGTTAAAATTATCGATGCATTTTAAAGGCAGTTTATCCCACGAGCAAATAAAATTGTTTCAAAACACTTTTTTAATTTTTTTTAAGTCGAGTACATTAAGAAGAGGAAACCATTAAATCTTTCAATTAAAGTATTAAAATTAGTGCAAATAGTAAATTATGGAGACCTAAAAGAGAGCTTAATTCGAAATCGTGTGATCTGTGGACTCTAGAATGAGCTTAAGTGCAACTTGTATTCTGGAATTGCCCACGATAGTGCATTGAATCGGTTTTCTATAGCTGAAGAGGTGGGCACAAACGCAGAATCGCCTTTTCGAATAAAATAAAATAAAAATGTTCCGTCATCTGTTTGATGGCATTGGCGAGGTAGGGTATGTACATAAAATTAAATTAAAAGGAATTAGCGTGCCCATAGCAGCTTCACCAGAAATATTACATTTAATTTGTAAGACAAGATTGCGTAGGAACAAGACAGGATGGAGAATTTAGGGATAATACGTAAAGTTAATGAACCAGCAGAATGAGCCAGTTCCTTAGTTATAGTACAGAAACCAGATGTGTCATTAAGATACTAGTGACTTGAAGAACTGTGTTATAAGAGACAGGTTCAAACTACCTAAGTTTGAGGAACTGATGTATAGAATGCATATGACCAAGCTATTTAAGTATTGGATGGTAATAAAGGATTTTACGAGATCACTGGATGAGGGAAGTCAACTACTCACTACGTTTATGTAGGTCAGTATCGTATATATTGATTTTAGCACCCGAGGTTTTTCAGAAGTGTTTCTGACAGATATATAGTGATTAACCAGGTGTTGAAGTTTACGTTGATGATTTGGTCGTGTGTGGCAAGGATGAAATAAGAGTATAAAGCTTTAACCTAAGTATGTTCAAAAGGGCTCATGAAAACATGGTTAGAGTTAATGTTAACAAGTGAAAATATCTCCTTAAGGGAGGTTATATATGGCATATTTTTTGACACAGGAAGCCTCAAAGCCTGATCCGAGAAACTAAGAGCAATTGTTGAAATGAAAGTACCGACTAATGAAGGAGAATTACTAGGTATTGTCACATGCACGTAGGTAAGTTTGTATCGAATTTGTCTCAGGCGACACAGTCCATGAGGTGATTGGTGAAAAATGACGCGCAGTTTGTATTGGCTGCTGCTGGGGAAGGGGGTGAGATATAGGACAAGAGAAGATATTTTCAAAATGTAAAGGAAGCTTTATGCTGTTCTACGGTACTACAATTTTTTGAGACGTTGACAAATATGTAATGTTGTCAGTGGGTAGCATTAGTCAAGGTAAGGGTGAAGTTATTATTGCAAGGGTGGTTACCTATAGTTTATGCCCCCGAGGCATTGACGGAAAGTCAGACAAGTCGGCTCCACGTCGAAAAGGAACTGCAGGCGGTATTATTAGGATGTGAAAAATGTACCCACTACATACGTGTATGGAGAAACGCGTATGTGGAAAGTGACCATTAACCGTCAGAGAGTTACTTTAAGTAATAACTGAGTGAAATTCCATTACGACTGCAAAACGCGAGGTTGCAGTCATGTGATATTATAATCCAGCACACCCCCGGAAAAATTTCCGGATCCGGGTCACTCCCGAATTTTCGCATGTGGGAATCGTGCCGGACGATGCCGTTGGTCCGCGGGTTTTCTCGGGGATCTCGCGTTTCCCCCGCCCTTTAAATCCGGCTCCATACTCACCTGAATCACTCTCATAAGCTCTCAAGTACCTCACTGTTAAGAACCGCCCAAAGCTCTTCACTCACTCGAAATATTATAAATTAAAATGATATAATTTATAACATTCGACATATAATATATAATTATAAAATAAAACATATAATAATATGTACTATAAATATCTGTAATATATGTACTATTTATTTATTATATAAATTATAAAGTATATATTATATATAATATAATAATATATATTTATTGTATATAATTATATATAGTATATATTATAATATTAATTAAAATTGTAATTAATAAATTAAAATAAAGTAAAAATTCAATTTAACCAACAATAAGGTACTTTTATATTAACAAAAGTATAAGACGCTTGTGATACATGACGTATTTAGGAAATAACCAGACACGTCGCACATGGAATGATTTTTCAAAGGTTCTATTCAAAAAGTGTGAAGTAACCGTGAAAATGACTATACCAGAAGGATTGCGCATTCCCACGCCTTGGATCACATCACTGTCTAGCGTGTAATTCATGAAGCAGCTGCTTTTGTTTAAATTGTATTTAATAGTGAATTTACACATTTCTGAGAAATGCGCAAATATTAAAACTTTTATTTGTCAGTTTTGTTTATGCCTACACAAAATTTGTTATATACTATTCACGGTAAAGTGAGCACTTTTGAAAGGCCTCTCATTTAGAATAATAGTCAATAAATATATTTTACACTGGAGAGCCAAAAAAACTGGTATAGGCGTGATATGCAAATAAGAGAGGTATGACACCAATCAGAGTAACGCGATGCGGTCGGCAGCTAGATCGGTTACTGCTGCTACAATGGCAGGTTATGAAGATTTAAGTGAGTTTGAACGTGGTGTTATAGTCGGCGCACGAGAGATGGAACATAACATCTCTGAGGTAGCGATAAAATTTGGATGTTCGCGTACGAGCATTTCACGAGTGTACCGTGAATATTGGGAATCCGGTAAAACGTCAAATGTTCGACATCGCTGCGGCCGGAAAAAGATCGTGAACGAACGGGACAAACGACGACTGACGAGAATCATTAAACATGGCAGACGTGCAACCCTTTCTCAAATTGGCGCATATTTCAATGCAGGAAAATTCTTCTGACTTTAGACACTTCCATTGGCCACCTAAACCACCAGACATGAATATTATTGAGCATATCTGGGATGCCTTGCAACGTGCTGTTCAGAAGAGATTTCCACCGCCTCGCACCCCTATGGATTTGTAGACTGCCCTGCAGGATTCATGGTGTGAATTGCCTCCTGCATACCTTCAGACATTAGTCGAGTCCATGCCACGTCGTCTTGCGGCACTTCTGCGTGCTCGCGGGGGCCCCACACGATATTAGACAGGTGTACCAATTTTTTTTTGCTCTTCAGTGTATTTTAGGCTTAGACGTCAACTTCCGAGTGCGGCGGAATATACACACTGTGTTTAATATTCACATGNCACACGATATTAGACAGGTGTACCAATTTTTTTTTCTCTTCAGTGTATTTTAGGCTTAGACGTCAACTTCCGAGTGCGGCGGAATATACACACTGTGTTTAATATTCACATGTTAATATTTTTTTTCATACGTGGTTAAAGAATAAAAAATGGCTGAAAGTAAAACGTAACTAGGGCCTTAAAAGCGCTCACTTCTCCATGATCAGCCTATATGAACATCCACGTATATACGAAAACAGCCGCAATTTGTGTGAAAATTTAAGTTAGATCAGTAGTGGCATATAGAGTTATTTATAAAATGTTTTCCAACAGCAAGGTCAGCTGATGTTTTTATTCTAAGTAATAAAACAAACTGCACTCTAGAGTTCAGTTTTACTAACAGTATTCGAGTAATTTTTTTCTTTCTGATTTAAGCTTTTAAGAAGTAAAGTTTCGGAAATGTGACTTTAGACCTGTAGCTATTTAACTTATCCTGGCAAATATACATTACTTGTGAAGAATTAATGTTCAGTTACGTTAAAATTAATGCAAAAGAAAGTTTATTTTAAATTTTACATTAACATCTATAGTTGCGATGGACAGTGAGGTTAACATCTAAATGTATGTAATAGCATTTTCAAAAATTTTCTTATAAAAGTTTAAATCAGCAATAAATGAAAGAATCGAATATGACGAGTGAAAATGAGCCTCAAACAAGTGACAATGGGACATTATTTCCACAGGAAAATGTTCCGACNGACAATGGGACATTATTTCCACAGGAAAATGTTCCGACAACACAGTTTTACTTCGTCAGTTACAACCTCCGGATTGCGATGGATGGAAGGGTGGAAGTTAAAATGCGAGCAGTTTAGTAGTATGGACACAGTTCATGAGGGGTTCGACGGAGAAACACCTAACCCATCCGGTACAGAGACATCCGAGGAAGGAATAGACATTCCCTATCCTCCTTTTTCACATTTCGCGTTTCAGCACGGCATTCCAGAAACTTAACACGCAGTATACCTTGTCTGGAGTTTCGTCTTTTACTGGTGGAATTTCTCTCAAGCACATCGATGCGGGAGTGAACCGCTTTGCTCCTCCACGTGTAGCCCCCACGTCCTTTTTTCAAACTTTGTTTTAATAATAACTAAAAAAAAAAACCGCCATCTCTATTTCATTTAAGTAAAAATAAAAAATATTTAGTATAACTAAAAAAAGGTGATGATACTTATTTTGTTACGTGGCTGCAAGACGTGTAACGTACGGAAACAAGTCTACACGTGAAAATTCTAATTTTCGTGAAGGAAGACTTACGGAAGGTATTGGGTCCGATACAGAAGGTGACCTCTGGTGGATGGCGTGTCCGGCAGAGACGTGTAATATTCCGAAAGTCATGGAGCTAATGACAAACGAACGCCTCGAGCGGGCAGAGTGGACGAGCGTCCGACTGTTGCTACTCAACTTCGTTCCATTCCCCGTGGAAGAAGAACAGAGAGAAGGACGAGAACAAGGCGGGGAGATGGACTCGGTGTGCACTTGTCGGCATAATGGTGCACTGACCACGAAAAACATGAACAGGGCCCGGTGAAAAAGAAATCTTTAATTTACGCTTAGTCCCCAGGGCCCTATCGCGTTTAGGAAAATGAAACAAATAATTTAATTTCATGCTCCGAGGGTAACAAAAATACGTACCCTTTCGGATTCTATTTTATTGCAGTAATGTCAATAAATTATCTGAATATAATTTTATACTTTAATATAGTACAAACAAATTATTTAATACTTCAATTCGAATATAATATCAACTTACACATTTAAAAAACCTTGAGTAAAATTACAGTTTTCTCATGGTGTAAAATATGATCTTTAACTTCGAAAAGTATCGTGCAGTGTCCTGAGAAATGTTTTATCTAGACGGACGAGGACAGTGTAGCCGTTGTCGAGGAAACTCAGGAGAATTTCTTTCGAAATGACACATACGGCGAGGATCGAAGCCACGACCTCCTGAACGCAAGACAAGCTTGCAACCACTCAACTATATGCGGTCAGCGATTTTAACTTCGGGTTAATATTTTATCCGATTTCCAGGCACACTAAACCGAAACATTTCCAGGAATACAGCGGGTTGCTTACAGGCCTCGCAGAAGTTGTGTCAGTTTGCCAAGAAGTTACCAATTTGAAGTAGCTGATATGAGTGACCTGGTTACAAAAATACTAGCAACTTTTTTTTCGTACTTGAAGATAAGCACAACCCTTAAGGCCGCTGCTTATTAAACCTGTAGCCACGAAGCTCAAATGGGGAATCATGCTTAAAGAAATTCCTTCTCAAAGCAACAATGTTAACNTATTAAACCTGTAGCCACGAAGCTCAAATGGGGAATCATGCTTAAAGAAATTCCTTCTCAAAGCAACAATGTTAACGATAACCGTTTCAAACAAAAAGTATTCTGCGTAGCATTCTTAAGGAATACTGGCATGTTAATAAATCTTGCATTTTTTAACTGTATATATTTTAAATTTTTACATTAAATTTATGTTTTTAAAATGTACAAATTAATAATTTATTTTTATTATCTTAACGTGGTAATATTCTGTGAGAAAATTGAGTTTAATATGTTTTTGTTTGAACCGGTTATCTTAGAAATTGATGCATTGAGAAGGAATTTCTTTAACATCGATTCCCCATTTAAGCTCTTTGGCTGCAGACTTGGCAGGCAACGCCTTTAACACTATCTCTTGGCGAAGCTTACAGAAGGTACTGATCTTGTTCAGTCCATTATCATTATCGGAACTCGAATAAATATTTTGTGGCTGATTGTTAGTGAACACAAAATAAAATCTTTACTTTTTTGGCCATGTAGTAGATTTCAAAATAATTTCGGCGGTAAAATTTTATAGCGCTTAATACGAGTGTGATATGTTATCGCCTAGGTGGCCGTATACCCGCAGCAAGGACATAAGGGCGACTCTCGCATGCGTTTAAAGTGTCTCGCCCGCACGAATAGGCTAAATCTCAGAAGAATCGGCAACTCGAGATTGCTAGACGGATAAAACGGACGTGCCTAAGGAAACAGCAACAAATGCGTATTCCCGCCACGTTCCTTAACAACTTACACGAGGTTTTGCCAGCGAAGAGGGTTTGTAAACTCTGTCACGCAAAATCGGACAAGAGTGTTGCGTACCGAGATGCAAGAGGTTTGACGGAAAGGCCTGACATTACGTACAGACTTTTCGTTGCACTGCGTATAACTATGGGGATTTAAGTGGCAGCCATACTGGCGTAAAGTTCGTAGCTAATTTCAGTGCAGCACACCATATAAGTTTCGTAAAGGTACATCAATCTCAAAATGCCATTTCTTTTTGTTACACTAAAGGTAGGTATTCAAAATAATGTTTTCAATACACGAGAAATTGTGAGAAAATGTGTTCAGGATTGATACGAAGAGTGATTTATTTTAGAAAGGAAACACATTACGAACACGTTAAGTTGTATGCTTTGAAAACGTTTATTTTAACCACTACCGAGCGAAGTGACGCGGTTGTAAACCTCCCGACTCGCCGAAAAAAAACCAGGGTTCGCATCCCGGTCTTGCCATCGTGAGTTCGGTTTTCCGTGGTTTGCAAAAATCGCTCCAGGCGATCGCTGGGATAGTTCCTTATTACAGGGTTATGGCCGATGTATTCCCCGTTCGCGCCTTTCTGAGAAACTCGCTCCGTCTCTAATGACCTCATTATCGGCGAGACGTTTAGCACTACCTACCTATCTACACTCCAATTTCAACCCGATTGAAACGCAGTTGGCACGCCAAGTAGGCGCGATGCCTTAAGGGGTCTGCCTGGTTGCCATATGGGTCTCACTGTAAGCAATCGTGTCTATTATAATTGAAAAAAAAATATGTATTTAATAATTTAATGTAAATATTTTTTTCGGGACTGAAATGAAAATCACACAAAATTCTGAAATGGCGTGCATTGTTTCTGTTATACCATTGGAACTATGGAACTTAAAGAGGTGACCTTATATTTTTTTTAGTGCCAAATGTGTAGGAAAGTTCAGTGCATGTTCGTGAACTATATTAGAGTGTTTCCGAAGAGTACGCTTTGCGATAAGGTATTGCGAAGAGCCAGGTCTTAACCATGTCGGGGAGCTCGGAAATAGTGTTCGTATTGCGCGTGGCGTCTTGGAAGTTGTCTTCGCACTTTGTCTCAAGTGCNTGTCGGGGAGCTCGGAAATAGTGTTCGTATTGCGCGTGGCGTCTTGGAAGTTGTCTTCGCACTTTGTCTCAAGTGCATTTTCGTAGGTCAACATGTTGGACGCACGTCTAATAGTTTCGCGGGGGAACGTGTACTACAAAAAACACGCTGCAACGCAGTTCGAGCTCCTCTTAATGGGGAAGTATCCTTGCCATCTTGGATTTACGTATTTTCCTCCATAACTTAATTTTCGGAGTCAATATTTAAAAACCAAGTTCGTCAAGGCATAGGGAACATTTTAACAGTTATTTCGAAATCCCATTTNTTTCGGAGTCAATATTTAAAAACCAAGTTCGTCAAGGCATAGGGAACATTTTAACAGTTATTTCGAAATCCCATTAATTTTTCTTACGTTATTAGTTTCACATCTCTAACCGTAATCAAACATTACCTACCCCCTTAAGGAGTCAGTAGTCCGGACATATTTTCTGTACATTCGTTGTTTGAGTGTTCGCGCGTATCTCAGCAAATATATGTCCTGTAAATACGACTTTATGCCAGAAAACATAAACAAAAACAAAAAAAAAAAACAATTGTCTAAGCTAGCACAGTTTTTCGTGAAAATGCTAAAGAAACCGAGCTTTCCTGCTCAGTTTCCGTAAAAGGTAGGAGAAAAAGATAACTGTAGAGTANTTTCCGTAAAAGGTAGGAGAAAAAGATAACTGTAGAGTAGTAGTTTAATCCATGGGCTTTCATCGCGTGTAATAACATCCCACTGTCAGCGATCTCATTTGCAGGGAAGGCGTAACGGCGGAAGCACTGCACGCAGGTTCAGCGCCTTGCACGTAGGGGCGACGGGCCGCTGGTCGCGCGTGTTATTGTCGCCCATATCGCAGCGCCTTGAAAACGAGGTAAAAAAAAAACCTTCTCGGGGCCAGGTACTCTTAAGGACGGACGCACTATGGACTCGGCTGGCAGGCCTGTGGTCGTTCACCTGCAGTGCAGTTCAACTCAGTCCCCTCTCTACGACTCTTCCGCGTGTGCCGGCACGTCAGCCCCCAGGGAAGGACAAGGCTGGGGATCTCTCCTCCCCTCTGGCGCCACCGGCATCCCGTCGTAACGGTCGTCGAGTGTGGCGGGTCGGAGGTCACCCCTCTAGTCAACAAACNGACACGTGGACCAGGCTCAGCTTTCTCGGTGAACGGTCACGAGGTCTGGGTTGACACAACCGTTACTATCTTCATTCACGACGGCATTTATTCTTGCATTTTTTCTTCTTCTTTTTTCTCTCTTTTTAATTTTTGTGATGCACTGTAGAGATATGAGTTACGGCCCACTTGTACTTATATTTATGCCACTCTATAAGTATAGACCATTCACGGTTACTTCAAATTTTTCTGAAGCCCTGCTTAAGTTCTACTTCCAGGATATTCCTCCGCCTCATGCAAACTAAGCTTAACCGAGTTTTAAAGAATTACACCAAAGGGACAGCGCACCGTATTTGTGCGCACTCAGTGTAATGAAATTTTGCATAAGAACTATTTCTTACTAGGCATTACCAACACTTCTGCTTCTCCCTGTTTTTATTAATATTAATTATAAATGACATATTAGAATTTATGGATTAAATATAAGCAAAAGTTTGATTTAACCAAAAATAAGGCACTTTTATGTCAACAGAAGAATAAAACACTTGCGATAGAAGGAATATGTAGGAAACAACCAAAACACGCCATACATTCATACATGGGGTTATCGGTGATTTTTCATAAGGTCTGGTCCAAAATGTCTGAAGAAAAAGCGAAGACTATATATATGCTTGATTGAACTTCGAGGAAAAATAAATGCACCTGTGTAAGCCTACCACAAGCACACTCGAAACAAACGGGAATTAGAAGACATCGAAGGGTAGACCTCAAATAAAAAAAAGTGAAGACAGACTTATTTTTCAAAGAACATGAAGAAAATCACGAAGAAGATTATGCTAACTGGTTTTATATTTTGTGAGAAGAGGCGAAAGAAGACATGATCCAGTGTGTATTGTTGGTCGTGGGTACACACCCGGTGGGCCAAAGCAAGACCTAGCATCAAGAGAATTTTTCATTCATGTTATTTGTAACGTCAGAAACCTGATGCTGTTAGATACGAAACGCACATGTCCATGGGCCAGGTTAAGGATCATTGCAGTGAAACTAATGTCTCTCCTTGCAGAGTTATCACCTAAACATGATGCAACAATGTCTGCCGCAATGATTGTAAATACAGTCAACAGTTACGTTACAAGCAAGGTAACACTGCAAGTATCCCTTAGCATAGGCCTACTCATGAATTTACAACGAACCATGGTATATCAAATGAATCATTATGGCGTAACATCATAAAATTAACTGGGAAATTTTCGTATGTCGGCAGCTACTGCATATGCCAATGTGATTTAAGTTATCAGAGCTCCGCGAAGGAAGTTGTCTTTTTCAGGCAGTTNTCGGCAGCTACTGCATATGCCAATGTGATTTAAGTTATCAGAGCTCCGCGAAGGAAGTTGTCTTTTTCAGGCAGTTGTTGACAACATTGATGCCCAAATACACTCCCAGAGTGGGCAATTATCAACGCATGGCCTTGCCATGCTCATTACTCAGCACGCAAAGGTTAATGGAAAACAGAGAACAATGCTGTCAATGTATCAAACCATTAAACGTATTAAACATATAAAGTGGTCAGGAGGAACTTGTAAACAATTGGTACTGGGAGAAGTTAATGTGTGTTTCTATAGACCAAAACATCAAGTCATGCCAGACCAATATGGGCACCATGTCGTCTCATTACTCCGACTTCTTGCAAGCATGTGAGTATCGCATTTTAGACAGATGGGGGAGATATATCCTTCCTTTCAGTAGTGATTTCAAAGAATGATGCCTTGAATATAGTGGCTTCACAAACATTATAAACTAAGATAATGGAAACTTAAGTTTGTGCATTAGTACAATTCGTTTGTAGGATTTATAATAAAATAATATATTTGCCAAATTCCGTCATAAAATCTGTCTATACACGTACTGTTGTTTCCTATACATCTGGAATTAGCATTTATTTACCAATAAATATTATTTTTAATAATAACCAAAAACATTTTGGCATTCATAATGCGTTTCATTTAATGCATTCACTATTGTGTTAAACCTTTTGACAGTCCTCTTAGATTCCACCATTTTGACACAAACGCTCAAGGTTTAACGTCTGGCACTCAACAAATTCGAAATCAGCAGGTCAAAGACGTACAGGAATCACCAAAAAACATTATATATGGTTCAAAAAGAGGAGTTACGATATTTCAATGGACACTATAGGCCTAAGCTCAGACTATCTAATATATGGAAACTTGCAATCATAATTTCGTCAGAGTGTTTGCGATGGAAGATTCCACGCTTTCAGGAAGATCTCTTAACTGAGTTCTAAGTCAAGTTTCTGCCTCGAGTGTTCCTGCAAAATATCGTGGACTTTCAGTTATTTAGCGTTTTTTTAATCCGGACGTAGTTCTAGCTGCCAAGTTCATCCCTGTATGTTTCCAGAGCAAGGAGCTAAATGGGAAGTTAAAGGCCGATGTCTCTTGTCCATCTGGCTATCTTATATAAGCTCAGTTATAGTCCAACATGTAGGACATATGTGCATTTTTTTCACGCGAAGTGAATTTTGGAGTCTACAGTTCTGTTGTTGGTGTAATATAAGAGGTAATAATAGCTAATAACAGGAAATGTCGCAAGACATCGGACATCCGCTGACCATTTGAAGATAGCCAATATATGGCATCCAATATTGTGTCATATTTTTTTTTTTAATTCTAATACTATATGTAGTAGATTGTGTTTGGTATCAAATTATATGTTTTCAGGGGTGCTGAATCGAATTATATGCTTTAGTATCGTGTAAACATTTTATTTAATGAGATATACAATATTTTTGCCAAAATTATTTTAATTAAATTATATATGTACGTTATACTGAAAGCTTCGACTGTACCTGATATATTTAACTGTGGAGTGAAATTTGTTTTGTGGTAATGATATTATTTGATAAATATCTACAATTATGCTTATTTGCTTTTTATAACTTGGTGAAGCCAATGGAGAACAAATGCTTGTTCAAATGGAAATACAATTGTAGAAAAAGGGTGAAGTCTAATTGAAATAGGTTCGAATATAATTCAGACTATTTTAAAACGCTGTAAATTATACAATGATAATCTATAAATTCAGCGAGAACAAAAACTAGCGGGAACCAGCTAATGTACTGTGAAATGCCACAAACGTTGTGTTTTACATACTCTTCAGTAACACAGCTGGAACAACATCGGAAAAGGAAGCGTCAAGAAGAAGTTCCAAAAAAGGAGGGAAACACCGAAAATAATTAATTCTAATTCAAATAATATTGAATTTGGTTTTTTGCGCAGGAGAATGAAGGATGAAGAGAACACATCGCGTTGGCGACTCGCCTATATCTGGCTCGTGGCTTGATAAAGTCATTCAAAAATTCTGTACTTCAAGTGTGTGATATACGAAAAGATAAATGAGCGTATCACGTACGAATATGTTGACTGTAGGCCAAATTTTGTCACCAAATCCGTTAATTTTGCTACAAGGCCAAAAAGCTGTGAAAGAGCAGGTGATGTGCGTTAAATTTGGTTCTAAATGAAACGGAAAATAATAGCTAAACAATGTGGAACTCTGTAAAACTTCATCAAATATACTAGCAAAATAGTGGGAGTGAACTCTCAAAAAAACCTTTAATTATAACAATATCCCTAAGATTGGGAACTGATGTAGTTGTCCTTTGTTCACAATGTGTTGCTAACATTATTGTTTTTCGGAGCACAGGGGAACCAATTTTAATATTTGTAGATAATGAAGAGGTTTTTGATTAAAAATTCTATTTCAACAGTGATCAGAAAAATAATAGGCTGAGTGATCCAGGAATGTTCTCGTGACATGGATATTAGCGAAGCACTCAATCTTGAGCTCTCGCCTTTCTCAACATCTGTGTTACTGAGGAAGGATAAATGCGAATAGCTAAAGCAAAATCCACTCTTTGGAAGATGCTACAATTAAGTGCGTCTACAAGAACGATACCCAAAAGGGATTTCACAACCATTTACGGCGTGGCTCGTTTGTGGGTTATTCACTGGTCAAACATACAGCGATCAGTAACCAGACCTGAACTCCCAGTCTTAGGGCCAGTGTAATATGGTTGGTCCAAATATGAAGCAAACAACTTAGTCGAATCGCTCGTTCCTGTCACAATTCCAAGCGGAACTTCCTACACCCCTGAACCCATCCTGAATTTGGTAGAATACAACTGCATATAACTTACTCACTGAAAATATTCAAAGCACATTTGCTATTTTGCAAAAGTTCTGTGAGCATTGTTCTGTGCTTGCAGCGATTTGGATTGCATTAAATCATCTTACACTGTTTTAAAATAGATTTTCCTAGTTAATATGGTTTCACAAAAGTGTAAGTTTAATTATTATAAGTTGTGTTCTTTACTGTAAGATTTTATTTGAAAGACTCATGAATTAAGGGATTTTATTTCTTTAGTTTAAATTACATCTTCAATACTCACTAACCTGTATAAGTAGCTAGGAAATGGTCACTCACAGACCAGGATGCAGGATGCGGACACGCGGACACACAACCACGATCTTGGATGACGTCATGACCACCATCTTGGATGACGCCATGACCGCCATATTGGATGACGCCATGACCGCCATATTGGATAACACCACGACCGCCATATTGGATGATGTTACGACCGTAATGTTGAATGATGTTATGCCGAAACCTCCTGCTATGTCATTCTTCGTCAGCAGCGTCCATCTTGTTTTTCCCTATGAATTTCCCTTTTTCCCCAATTCCCGACTTCCTGCTCTATCATTCTATTTTGTCTCTTCATGCTCTTGCATTCCGATTTTTTTATCTCATACTCTCGCATTCCGATTTTCTTTTCTCATGCTCTCTCATTCCTTCCTTTCTCTATCCTGCATTATAATCTTTGCTTTTCTCATATTCCCACTGAGCCATTATTCTCTCTTGCCTTCTTGTCTCCCACCCATTTCCCCTCTCTCTTGCTTTTTACATCCTCCATCTTCAACTTCCGCACCTGCCACCAGTCGTCTTCTGTAGGTGGTCATCTTTAATTCGCGCACCCACCACCAGAGTGTGCTAAGTTCTACGTTCGCAGTTAGGAGCATTGGTATCGATGCGGCCATTTTGTGTGAGTAGGTAATCACATCGCTTGCAGGGGCGAGCTAGCATCGGGTAGTTTAGTTCAAATGGTGGCCGCTAGGAGCGCTGGAATTGTGTTAGTTTGTTGTGTTGGAACTTAAAAAATGCCAGATACTTGCGGAATCGTTCCAGTAGTAGAGCATCTTGACCACAAGACTACTGGACATTTATGAAAGGAGGATGTGTAATGACGTATACATATGTAGTTAGTACCATCCCAGCACTGCTATATCTCCAACTTGTTTGTGCATTAGAGCGCACGCACTTCTGTATCTTCAACGTGTCCATGCATTCGAGCACATGCACCTCTGTACCTTCAACTTGTCCATGCGGTATGGAGCGAAGCCCACCACGTTGCATGCAAGTGGGAGACATGTATATATTCTTTTCAACAACAATTAGCTGTAAGATAAAAACACTAATTACGAGAAAGGACCATCGCTGTCAGTAGCCCGCGCCTCAAGAAATCCATGGGAATGGACGATGTCCAACCCAGAGATAATTAATAACAACTAATGCTGCTGGCGGACAGCTATCCAAGAATACTAGCACGCACAAAGGATTACTGCCCGCTGGAGCCTTCATGAGTATTAAGTAACATATACTATGCTGTAATACAAGTCAGAAACTATGCCCCGATCGTAAAAAATGCCAGTGAGAACAGACGACATTCCCAGCCAGTCTCCAAGAATATTAACTTGAACCACACGACAATGCAAATCAGAAATGATGGCCCGATCTCCTATCTCACAGACCTGCTGTGGGAAAGGAGGTCATTAAAAACTGTCACAGTCAGGCCTTCAAGAATATTAATACGCACACAAACTGTAAGAAGCTCCGATCTCCAAAAAAAAAAAACTCCATGAGAACAGACGTGTCCAGCCTGCAAGCACACACCAGCCCGGAAATAATCCCAGGTGCAAGAAGAAGCTATCAGTAACCGAGACCATGATTAACGACCGTCAACGCCCAGCTCAGTCCATTGCATTACCAGCAATACACCTGCCTGGAAATAAACACAGTTGCTGTAATATAACACAGAGGTAGGGAGTGACGATGTGACTGTGAGGAAAGGAGATAATACATAATAAGAAAAAAATTACGAAATGCAAGAAAATATATTGTAAGAATGAATTTATTAGTGCTTAAAAAAATATATTTGTTGGTGACACATTAATGATGGTGCTCGGTAATCGAAGAGGTCGGTATCCAGCTGTCGTGACTGGAAGCAAACCCTAGCCACCGCACAAGCAGGCACGTACTTCCCTCGTCGCCGCAACACTCTCTAGGTCAAATATGTATGTGGATACCTCGTAAGAGCCAACTCCTCGTGGTAGAATCTACCACCGATTTGGTTCCCACCAAGATCCTCAAGATGGAATGTCCGAGGTTCCTATCCACTTACACGACCGACACAGAAAATTTCAGTGCTCCAGTTCGAAGTGTACGACTTGGCAAATCGTCAACCTTTGCCTTTAGACTTGCGAGTGTCCAATCTCTTCGTGTTCCAGAATACAGTTCGTAACACCACATCGTCCTTGGCAGCCACGGGTCTCATCCTGATAGTGCGCGATGTACAGAATGGTTGTGCTTCGATACGAGATGTGGCAACATATTCAGCCATCTGTAAGACCTTTGTGATGCAAATCTCGTCCACATGGCATTTTTCAAAGTACGATTAAAATTCTTCACGACAGATGCCTTCAAACCGCTATGCATCTAGTAATGATTAATGTTACCCTCAGCCATTAACGAATGGAAGGCAGGATTGTAGAATTCTCTGCCAAGATCCATTTGTAAATTTTTAGGTGATCTTATGTCTTGCAATCCAGTGCACATTACGGCAGAAATATCTTCCCAGTTTTCATCTTGACAGGCATGACCCAGGTGAACTTGCTGTAACAATTTATAACAGCCAGCATATAATTGAATCCTTTATTCTCACGGGAGTAGGAATGCATTCCCATGAGGTCCGCTTGGTACAGATCCTTGAGACCAAACACTAGTACTTTTTGATGAGGATTGATGCACCTAGCGGGACAGTGCAACTCGGTGGCTATATCCGCTCAACTCATTCTATGTAGCTGCCCTCACGTAATTACTCCAGAATATTCACAATCTCGTTCGTGTGGGAATTATTTCCCGCTCGTTTAGATGCGAATATCAGTCGTAAGCGAGAAACAAGCTCATTGGCATTGTTCCAATAGATATACTCGGGTCGACTGTCACCATCTCTCTTAGTTCGTAGACCAGAGCCAGTGACTAAGCCTCCATTCGGAAATAACTCTGCGATAATGTCGAATTTCGGGTGAGTCTCGTTCTTATATTCGCTGCTGGACGGGTCATTGTTGGCAAATGTGCACTCGTAAGAGAGAGCAAGCGTATGTATTGGCGCAGTGCCTCACAGGAATACGTAGTCGGCTTCGGCTTGAAAAGGAGGTCGTACAGACTTGGAGAAGCAGGCACAGTTGTCCCCAACTTGTACAATATCATTTAGTAGAAATAAAATCTGTTTTCCCCCCCAAGGAATAATTTCTTATTTCTACGAAAAACTCTGTACGTTCCGCCACTAAACCTAGTTGTGCACGGTATTAAATAATTACGAATGGTTGTGCTTCGCACATTCTACTTCTCCTTCTTGCATTTCCAAGCCACCAAAGGAAGATCTTCCTCGTCCAGGTCAGTAGCTGGCACCAAAGGCAGCATGCACTTCCTCTTGGACCTGCGTTCGACAACCGGCTCGGTCTTCAGATCAACAGAGGGAACAGGCCTTTGAAAAGTATCATGTCTTGACAAAATCGGATGGAAGGCTTCTTCCAACTTAGTGTCGCGTTCCAACCATACCCGCTTAGGCATTAAATATTTACGATGCACACTCTCGATTACGGGATGTAATCCTTCCCCAGCATAAGAAATTGTACTAAAATCGAAAGCAGAATGGTCATAGTACATATATAGGCATGGGCCCGGTGCATCGGTATGAGTAACTTTGTGATATGGTCTTCCGACCTGGATATATGCTGTACAATTGCATCACGTACATGCTTACAATGACCCTATAGTTCATAGTTTGATCGTAAGTCAGATAGGGCATGAAAAAATGTACTGTGTATATGATCTTCCACATCCGAAAGCATCTCACCTCAAGCTCGACCTAGTGCATATAGTTTATTGGACACGTTAGTAAGAGCCCCGTCGGCTATTCGCTCCCCGACAGCACTGAGTTTCGATTCCATGTTGCCCATAGCTTCTAGCTTCCCACTTAAGTGGTCAGCTTGCCCACACCCAGTCAGCTTGCCCACACCCCCAGTCGTCACATTAAGGTGTGTGTAGTTTAGTAAAAATGTAAGTAAGAACACTGTTTACAACTCGCTCTCCGACAGCATCGAGCTTCGCCTCCACAGCTTCGAACTTGCCTCCTAAAGCAGATAGTTTGCGCACATCGTTAGTCAATGTACGAATTTCAGCATCCCTCTTAGCAGACATCGTAATCGTGTTGCCGAATAGCCGACCTTCCACAGTCTCGAGAGCGTCGCCGAAAGCAAAAGCAGATAGTTTGGACACATCCTCGATCAATACACAAAGCCGCACATATGTTAGCAGTCAATGCATGTAGTTGGGCATTCAATTCAGTAGCCGCAGCCATATGAAACCTGCTGGCTATTCGCTCGCCCACGCCATTGAGTTTCGTCTCTAAAGTAGTGGGCCGAGTCATACCAGTCATCAGTGCGCGAAGATGTCTCTCAGTTTTAGCAGATGTGGCGTGCATTACTGCGAATGGTCGCATTTCCTCCGAAGTGGAGTGGACAAATGACACATAGGCAGCATCGCCGGCCTGTTTCGGCTCGCCAACATGCTTAACGTATTTACCGCCAGCACAGTTGTTCCCATCGATGGCAGATGTAAGACAGCTATCCATCGACAATTTCAAGCCACTGTGTCCGAACTTTGAAATTGAATAGCTCATCACTTACTGGTAGACGAGTATGAACTGTTCGAATTGATGATAGTACCTCCACTTCAGAAGCAGAAAATTCTTAGCTATAACAAGGAAACTTTACAGTTTATGTCACCAACATGAGCACATATAATTAAACCTGTCGAACATTATGTCAGTGTTAACGTGGTCGCAGTAAACATGACGTAAATTCAGGTACTCCATTCGGAACAGAACAAGG
This sequence comes from Clitarchus hookeri, assembly GCA_002778355.1. Classification (NCBI taxonomy): domain Eukaryota; kingdom Metazoa; phylum Arthropoda; class Insecta; order Phasmatodea; family Phasmatidae; genus Clitarchus; species Clitarchus hookeri. The sequence continues at coordinate 26,365 of NQII01011844.1, forward strand.
AAATTGGCATTATCATGCAGTAGCTGTTTGGGCATGTGTGAATACGTCTGACACAGGTAAAAACAATCCGTCGAGACATGGTGCCCCATTCTAAAATACTGCTGCATTAACGACTGTTTCTCGCATTACACGTCGTTGAATACAAAGACAGAGTTGGGTTCGACCTCCTCTGGAGGCACAATCAAATCGTTGTCACTGCAGGGGAAATACCGCATGCCTTCGATGGCCTGTAGAATCTGGGCGAGGCGACGATACTTTGGTTGTTGTAATGATTTCGAGTACAGCTAAACGTTTTAGAACTGAAGACCATTGGGTTCCTCCAAAAGGCTGAGAAGTACACATGTCTTCCCTCAGTTAGACAATCCAGCCACTATAGATTGCATCGTGGATAGTAGCAACTCCCCAAAACGTGATTTGTGTAGGGAGCGTACTGGACTGCAGAACTATCACTATTGAAATGACACGCGAACTGATAAACCTGCGGGGATGGCCACGACACGAAATGGAATGCATAAAGTAGCGGGAGAATGCATGGTGCATAAGTATGCTGTACTGTGTCGTGCGAGCAAGACCAAGCATGGGCACGGACTGGTGAATATACTTATAAATAACCTAACCTTCGAGACGCACATCCCCAGATACAAGTACTGCAGACCCGACATGCGACTAAGTCAGATATTGGCCCATGGAGACGTCCCCTTCAATTCATTGGACGAGTGTGCAAGGAGCATGATATAACCTACACAGTCAGTAACAGTTTGGAAGATAGGCACGCAGCCGACACCGTTCTCTCCGAAAAATTCAAGAAAAATGCCAAATCGAGAGGATCCAAGTTTGGCGAACGACTAGCCTCCTGGGTCTTGTCCAAGATAATGAAAGCCAAAGTCAAGCAAGGGAAAGGGTTATGGTTCGGAAGGACCAAAAAATCCAGGAAGACTCGGAGGATACCACATAAAGGAGGAATGCAGACAAAGTACCTATAGTGGTATTTACAGACTTCGAGGCAATGTTAGTCCCAATACAGTCATGTCAGTCAAACCCGGATGCCTCATATACATACAGGTACCAAAAACTTGAGCCGTACAGTTATGGTATTTACATCAAAATCGACGATAGTATGATTCCTGTCTCAGAGACGTCCCAACTGCATCGTGATGTTAGCATATATCAAGGGGTAGATGCTGCACATAAGTTTATGGAAGAGATTGTTCATATTGGCATTCAGGTGAAAGATATTTAAGCTCAGTCCTAGCCTCTAACCAGCATCTGCTGCTACTGTTTGAGTCCCTTCACTCCAGCAAACGGTAAAGTGCACGATCACGACCACTTTACCGGCAACTACATTGAGGCGGCATGTAATAATAATTGTAACAAGTTTCGTCGTCACCTCAAGAGACTGCCTATACTTTTACACAACCTTACCTACGACGAAAACTTTATAATTAAGCAGTTTGGCTACGATACACAGGAAATATAAATTATCCCACACATTGAGGAGAAACTAATCACCTTCAGTAAATGTTTGGACGACAAATTCACGATACAGTTTATCGACACCTGTCTGTCATGTCTGTCAGTATCACAATGCTTGTACAGAACCTGCCATCGTCTGAGTTCAAGGTCACTGCACAGTTCTTCACTCCCTACAAGCTCGAGTTGGTGACCAGGAAGGGTGTCTTTCCCTACGATTATGTGGACTGTCTGGCCAAACTTGACGAGACATAGCTACCACCCATTGAGGCTTTCTACAACCGTCTCATCAACATCAACATCAACCTCCACGACTACTAGCATGATCAGATGGTCTGGGAGAGGTTTAATAGTCATACATTAGGAAACTACAGTGACCTCTACCTTAAGACAGATGTACTGCTGCTGTGCGACATGTTCGAAAATTTCCGGGGACTGCGCCCATCAGCGTACGTAAGTGCCCCCAGATTCTCTTTCGACACAATGCTTAAGAAGACGAAGGTAGAACTTGAGCTGATTAGTGACTACGATGTACACTTATTTATCGAGGCTGGTATCCACGGAGGGGTTGCTCAATGCATAAAGAGGCATTGCATGGCAAACAATTAGAATGTGCTTGCCATGTACGTTTCCAGCCAGCTGTTTACATACCTCCAGTATGCAGACACCAATAATTTATATGGTTGGGCTACGTCACTGCCTCTGCCTTACTCTGGCTTCAAGTGGACCGGCACGGATATCGACATCACGTCCGTGCCCGACACTAACTATGTGGGCTAAATACTGGAGGGGGATGTTGAGTACCCTGCCGAACTCCACGAGACTCACAAGGACCTCCCATTTCTGGCTGTGAATGAGTGCCCTCCAGGGTCCAAACAGACGAACCTTATGACCACAATTGAACATAAATCCAATTACATAGTACATTACATTACCTTAAAGCAGGTGATCGGTCATGGGCTATGGCTCACGAAAATACATAGAGTACTGCAGTTCAATCAGAAGGCATTGCTGCACACATACAAAGCACTGAATACGGAGATGAATAAGACAGCTGCAAACGAGTTCGAAAAAGGTTTCTATAAACATATGAATATCGCGACATAGGGAAACTCATGGAAAACAAGAGGAAGCATCAACGTATGGAACTCGTGTACATGGAACTATGTTCCAAGAAACTTATTATTAATCCCTCATTTAAATGTCGAACAATATATGTTGAAAGACTTTCTCTTGTTAAACTGGATCATGCAAATATCCTATTCGTTAAACTTATTTATTCGGGATTGCAGTGCTCGACCTGTCAAAAACAATAATTACGATGTCATGTAACCTAAGTATGGTAGTAAGCTGGAGTTAATCTACATGGACACAGATTCGTTCGTGGTACAGATAGGGACAGACAATTTCTACGAGGACCCTCATGTCCGAGTTCGGCGCGAGCGCCTACCCACCCACTCATCCGTGTTAAGTCACCTGCCAACAAAAAGGCGATAGGTTAATTTAAGGATTGGTGCGGTTGGGACGATATGATCGAGTTTTTTTGGGCTGATGGCCAAGCTTTACACGCAATGGTTCACTAGCAAGGGTGTTAAACGGATCAAGGGAATCTAAAAATGTGTAGTTAAGAATCGTATGACATTGGAAAATTATAAGAATGTATTGATGAACCAGCAGGTAATTAGTGTAATTGTGAATAATATTCGGTCGCACCATCATGACGTATATATTCAATGTTATACCAAACTGAAATTCTCGTGGATGGATAACAAATTAAAGATTCTGGACGATGGCATCTATACCATCCCTTATGGTTATACCGAGTAATTTTCTTATTATGCAGCAGGTTTGGAGCAGGCTTTGTATATTCTGACATTTTTTTGATAGCACATTATGGGACAGGTGGCACATGCATATAATGTGGTTGAGTGCATATATATATATATATATATATACACACTTGCTTTATTTCTGGCAGAACACTGTAGCACTTGCAAGAGGCAAACACATCTTGTCAAGTGCGTTGCTGATGACTGGTGGCACACTGTAGTACGTGCAAGGTAACGTCTTGTCAAGCGTGTCACCGATACAGCTCTGCTGTGATGTGGCTACTATTTCACATTCTAAAATCTCTCACGTGTACTTGTGCACAGGATTTGGCGTCTATGTTGGGACTCCGACCTGGGGTTTATAGCAATTTCCTGGGGAGTTCAACTCTTATCCTAGCAGGGGTTGTGAGTGTGAAATTGTATTCGTGTCACACGTGCACTGCAGTAGCCTATGCGTCTGTACACTTATTCTGTTGCTGTCTCATTCTGTGCGTTCTTTTGTCCGCTTCGATATTTTTAGGTGTGAGGTTTTCCTTTCTGGCGACTCGTAAGCCACTTGTACACTATGCTTGCGACGGTACTGATGTTTTTTGCTATGCAGTCATGCACACATGTTTCCATAACGAATAATCTCAGTGGTGTTTGCTGGTGTAGTGTACAGCCTCGGTCCCAAGTCCGGGAGCCGTGCGCATGGTCATGGCCATGCGGATGGTAAATTGTGAAGGTGAGTGATAGGTGGTGGCGGCAGGAGGTAGTGTATACTCTGTTTCGCCCTGCGCCGTTGAATGCGCATGACGTGTTGCATGTGTATACTCCGTTTCGCCATATGTTGGCATTTTTAATGCTAATTTTTTAATGCAGTAATTTATTTATGTATATATACGGGTATGCCGGACTGTGGCCGGAGCACTGGCTGGGTGCCGTCATTTGTTTATTTTTTCTCTAGACTAGCATTCATTTTTTATGTGGTCGTTTATTTATATTTGAATACGCACATACAGTCGTACAGGTCTCGTATTGGGTGACATCATTTTTTCTGTCTTGTGGTATGTGCATGTCTACCGCTTTTCGTGTCTACACTTCTCATTGCGCCGGTGGTCTGGCAGTGTGGACGTCTAACTGACGATCCAAAGGTGATGGGATCGGTCCCACACTCCTTCGGCATTTTTGAGCTCTACTTGCGCCGAATAGCATTTGTGTATGGGCGAGAGTTCTACCTACTAAGTGCCGGACTTCGTCCTTAAGCGCTGCGTCTAGCGGCAGACTTCGGAAGCAAAGATGGTGGTCGGTGGTGGTACATACTAGCTTACAGTGGGAGAAAACGGATGATGGCGATGGTGCTGCACTCTAGCAGACGAAGTGGAGACGATAGTGCCTCTGGCGGTCGGTGGGGGAAGTGTGGGTGTGTGGTGGTGCGCTCTGGTGGCACTCCTAGCAGGTATCTGGGGAAACATAGATGGGGAATTCGAGATGGTGGCGATTGTGTAATGCTAGCAGACGATATGGGCAAGATGGAGGCCATGACGTCATATAAGATGGCGGCTGTGATGTCATCCAAGATGGTGGCTGTGACATCACCCAAGATGGCAGCAGTGTGTCCGCATATCCACATCCTGTATCCTGGTCCGTGAATGCCCATTTCTTAGCTACTTATATAGTTATTTAAAGAAAGAAAAATAGAAAAAATTATTTTCTAATAAAAAATATAAATAACACTTAGCATTTTTTAAACGTACTTTTTAACTACTTTTTTATTCTGTGCTATAAAATTATTGAAACAATATGTTTTCTGCTATTATTTTATTCCATCCCATATTCATCCAACACAATTTTTTTGCTGTACATTTTAGTATAGAATGCCTATATAAATATATTTATTTTACCAACACTTAGAATAACACGAAAAGAGGCAGTCATTTATTTAATTTGGCTGTTGACACCACATTTAAGCACATATTTGGATTCAGCGCCCCTGAAAACATAATTTGATTCTAAACACGACCTACTAGGAATAGTATTAGAATTAAAAAAATTCTGACACTATCTTAGACGCTATATTTATTGTATATATCAAAATGCTCAATGAGTAGCCGAAGTAGCCAGGCATTTAACTGTTATTAGACAGTAATAACTTTCATATTATTCCGAAAACAGAACTACAGACAACTTTTTCAACTCTTAGCTCAATTCTGCAGTACTATTAGGGATTAACTAAAGAATGCCAGCTTGCTCTGCAGAACATATTTCGCCTAGATTGTGTTTATTCAAGAGCACGTTTCTGGGACTGTCTGGTAACAACGATCGTCCATGGAAGACCTTTTGGGGATATGTTTGCTTGGCGTGGATCATTAAAAGTCTCCCACATAACAAAGCACCAGGTCCAGACAACATCCCAGACGAGGCCCTTAAAAAACTTCTTACACAAACCATAGAACATCTAACCAAGTTATATAGCAAAATGCCCACAGCAAAAAATAGTACCTAAAAAATGGAAAACAGCAAAAATCATAACACTTCCCACAGCCAGGTCAAAATGCACTTTTCCCACAGAACCGAAGACCTATCAGTCTTCTCAATTCCATGGTAAAAGCTTATGAAAAAATAATCTACAACCGACTTTAAAAAATCGTTAAAAAGAAAAAGCTCCTCCCCAACTATCAGATATGGGTTTCAGAGCACAGCATTCAACTAACCATGCAATAACCAGGGTAGCGAAATATATCATACAATGCCAAAACAGAAGAGAAAAATCAATAGCACTTTTCACGGACATAGAAAAGGCCTTTGACAAAGTCCACCACAATTTCATAGTCCAAAAACTTATTGAGGCAAAAATACCAGATGCCTACTGGAAAATAATCCACGATTTTCTGAAAGACAGACAATTTTATAACACATTAGATGGCAGCAAATCCTCACTCAGACATATACATGCGGGAGTCCCCCAAGGGTCAGTTATTTCACCACTCGCACTCTCATATGCACTATACACACGAGACATGCCTAAGTCAGATGTCGCTAACGTAACTTTATACGCAGACGATGCAGTAATATATGCAAAAGACAAAAAGTTGATATATGCGAAGATAAAACTACAAACCTACATTGAAAAATGAGAGAGATATTGGAAAAATTGGGCAATTAAAGTTAACCCTACAAAAGTGTGCTAAACTTATTCACAAAAGAGAAGAACAACAAGAAAATAAAAATTTACAACGAAGTTATTTGTCCACAAAAAAACACAAATTACTTAGGTGTACACTTCGACTCAGGAATAACATGGCAACATCACATATCATATGCTGCAAATACAACAATGGGAAAATTCATACCCCCTAGTCAAGTCCAGCAAACTTACAAAAAAAAAAATAAACTACTGCTCTATAAGGCGACCCTACGACCAACAATGCTCTACGTCGCAGAAACATGGGGATCAGCAGCATCCACAAATTTATTAAAGCTTCAGACAATCCAAAACAAAATACTGCGCACAATTTTAACAGCACCAAGAGGCACCACAATAGAAGAAATACACCACAGAGCAAATATGGACACAATACAAAACGAAATGAAACACTTGAAGAAAAAACTAATATCAGTCAATTGCAAACCATAGCAACACATCTGTCAAAGCCCTAAACAAATACAAAAATAGAGACAAAAAGACAATTATACGTTAAGAAAAAAAAATTACACCAGACCAAAATCCTAAAACAGGAAGAATCCATAAACAGATAACCCACCAGGCAAGAATAAGAGAGGACAACCTGCAGCAAACCCAGATGCAAGACGATGCAGTAAAAACAAGACAGAAAAATGATGTCAACAACCAAAAAAACAGAGTAAAGAACTCTTAAATCCATTTCATCCACAGGGACGATTTGGTGGGGAAGACTCAAAGTAGGGGATTGAAGACTCAAAGTAGGGGATTGCCTGGCAGGGCCAGTGCCGGTGGTGAGTATCACCCTTGAGCCCCTCAGGGGCCTATCAGGAACCCTGAACACTGGGGGACACCCTCCAGATCACAACGGGCAACATATTACAAACCACAATTATTAGAAATACAATAAATTAGCAGGCACACACACACACACA
>NQII01011845.1:8418-26022 GCA_002778355.1 Clitarchus hookeri
ATATTTTAGTATTTTATAAGTTTCAAAACCAAGTAACCAATTTCAAATTTACTTTGTATGCTAGCAGAATCTTTTACAACAATGAAATTGGTATCCAATGATCCTCTTTTGTCCGCTTTTTTGTAAGATAACGCCACAAGAATAAATTAAGTTTTGTCTTTTCTCTTGAAACAATAAACAGGCTCCTACAGATTTGGCATGCAAGTAGAACTACAGTAGTCCATGTAAACGGACATGTTTTAAGATGGCCATAAAGTTTTATAAAAATAGCTGCCATATAAATATTTTAACATAATAATCTATATACATGAAACAAGGAAACTAATTTTGACTTAACTTGGTACGCTGGCAGTATATATGCAAGCAACAAATAATCTCATATATAAACTCATTTGTCCGATGGTTTTGGATGATAGAACCATACGAAAAATTATGCTTTGGTGTCCTATCTTGCGACAAACTTAACTGATACATACCAAATTCAGGCGACTAGTTATACTTTTGTAGTCCATGTAAGTTTATATGACTTAAGGAAGTAGTCACAAATTTCAATATAATAGCTTTGTAAATATCTTAGGTAAGCGTGCCATTTGCCCAAAGAACTTCAACCTGCTATACCATGTAGCAGTACATATGGCAAACGTAGAATGTGATAATACCTACATAACCGTTTCGCTCTCCAGTAATGAAGATAGCACCTTTTGAGAAAATTGAGCTTTAATTCCATAATTTGAACCAATCGACCGATTCCCAGCGAACATCGTACACACGTAATGCCACAGTAGACCATGTTTAAGGTGTGTATAGCTTTGTTTACAGAATGGCTGCCATATACATTATTTAGATAAATTTGTCATATGTATCTATTAAGCGATTTAACTAATTTGAATTAAACTTTGTATACTGAAAGAATCCATTATAAACATAAAATATCCATATAGAGATAATATTTTGCCTCCTTTTTGTAAGATATTGCTAGGTGATAAAATTTTACATTTATGCCATATCTCGGGAACAAAGATCTAATACCGACCATATTTTTATACAAGTAGTGTTACATTAGGCAACGTAAACCTACCTAATTTAAGTGGGTCAGGCATTTTGTTTTGAAAATGGTGCAATAAAAATTATTTTGATATGTTTTTAACATTTATTTTAAATAATTTAACAAAATTCAACCAAATGTTTTATACTGATTATAAATATATATTATAAGCATTAGATATGCCTATACAGAGCCGGTTTTTAGTTCATTTCATAGGATAGCCCAAAATGAAAAACTTAGTTTTTATTTTCTATTTTGGGAACCAGTCAACCTATTTACAGTCAATTCTGCACACAAGTAGTTATATGGTAGACCACGTAAGCTTACAGGATATATGAGACTCGCACACTTGTTTTCAAAATTATTTTGTGGTAAATATTTGAAGTTGGTAAATCCATTCTAACAAAACTTTAGACTGATTGCTACCGATGTTGGTACTGCGAATACTACCCCGTAATGCAGTTCGTTGCACGCTATATTACGTTACGAGGTGTTCTGTGTTTGAGTCCCAGGTAAAGTACATTTGTACCTGTAACTGTATCACTAGTGTTGCATTTATTTCATGCTGCATCTTTAATGATATTACTATCAATGAAACGTCAACACCCACCTGTCACCTTATCTTTCAAGAACTTTAGCAAACTTATTTGCAATCATGTAGAGGAAAGCAAGCTCATTAGTTATATCGATAGCTTCTAGTTTTTTAAAATAATTCTTTAAGTTTCGCCGCGCTAGTAGCTGGAAATTAATACAGCTTTTAAATTTTAATATATGTCTTATTGATTACTGTACAATATTAATATTTGGATTCTTAATTTAAAATTTAAGCGTTATTTGTTGTGTTAAATAAAAAAATCCATTTCACTTCTTCCATGCTATATATTTTGGTAAATATCATTACAACAGTTCCATTTTACACAGCCTTTAAACATATCTCTAAATATCTACAACAACCTACCAAATAAAGACTATTTAAAAACACTCTACCAACATCTCATCACTAAACCTCCTCTGGTTACATTGCCAACATAGCCAGATTACATATGATTTTCGGCGAAACTGAAAACCCCTCCCAGGCAAAATTCGTAACACTGATTCTGTACCTCTCTGACTCATCTTGGTAGTGCCTTGGTTAGAATATCGGCTATTTGCTGTCCACTTTCTACCTACTGTAGTTTAAGTTTTCCTTTCTCCATCCTGTCACAAGCAAAGAAGTACTTCACGTCTACGTGTTTATTTCAAATACCGTTTTCTGTATTTTCAATCAGGGATATGCAACTCTGATTATCATCAACCTTGTAAAAACTAATTTTAAAATCGCTTAACATTATCTTTAACATTAATGCTTCACTTTCTGCCATATCGGGCTACAGGTTCTGCTTCACTTGTTGAGAGTGCAAATAGCTGTGTTTCCTTGTAGCGAGTATACTGCATTTTCATATACTCTGAACAAGAACCCTCTCACTGATTTTCTTTCTTTATCATCTCCACCCCAATCTGCATCTGCATAACCTAACATATCCGACGGTACACCACCCATATAACTTTCAGGCATCTTAAAAATATTTTCATAAGATAACGTGCTTTATCTGTGTCTTTATATTATCCAAAATGTGATGCATGTACATGGCATAGATGAGATGTAGAAATTTGTTTTACGTATCGTGATGGATTATCGAGGCCTACGAAGCATTTCAGCAATCACTTTTCTTTTATTGCAAATTCATCCCTTGGCTTACTTTCGACCATACTACCAAATTCTTATTCAAAACAGCTAGAATTGTACCATCAACATGCGAAAGTAAGTACAACACTCCATGTTCGTTTTCTAGTATGTACCAATTATAATCATTTTTAGATCTAATATATTAGTTCTATCATATTTTGATATCATCTCGTGTGTTTCATCACTTAGGCACTTGTTTGAGGCCATACTAGGTTTTTTTCAGTTTAAGGACATAATAAGGTGTATGGTTCACACTGGCAAAGTTACACTTTGACATGACGTGTGCATGGTTTTTGCACTTGTGCGTTGCATAGCCATAGTGTCTTTTAGTAGCATATCCAACTACAAAGAAAAGGGCTTCGTGATACTATTTTATTTTCTGGTAGTGTAGGTAGTTGAAGTATGTATCTTTGACAGTATGTGTTTAGGTTTTATATGTGTATGCAGACATGTAGTTATGAGGTAGGTTTTTAAAGTAATAATGTAAATAAATAGGTACGTAGGTAAATGCTTTGAGCAATATGTGGTTTGGTAAGCAATTAAGTAAAAATTATATGGTGTTGTATGTAAATTTTCGAGTAAGTGTTTGTAAGTCAGTGAGTAAGAAAATATGAAGTCTCTTATGTAGCTTGCATTGGTGTGTAGGTGATTTGGTGTCAAGCCAGACTACGATGCCTACACAGCTCTTGTAATGTACTTCTGCCAGTTAGTAAATAAATCTGGAGAGGAAAATTACACTAATTAAATATATTTTATAACGACAATATTTTATTGCTTTTCCGGGCTTCCTTCCTCAATGTTTCTTAAGGGTACACAAATAATTTTTGTATCAATTACAAAATAGCCAGAGACTTTGTAAAAACCAGATTGTAGTATTATCCGTACAAATCAACTTCATGAGAGTGATGCGCGTAACTGTGCGAGGGCCATTATCAGTTGAGCTTTATTGCCGCACGAGCTAGACGCGTTGAGCGATAACAACAGCACATACTGTATCACAATGCTAAGGTAAGCGAGCGAAGGTCAGACGGCGCGGAGATAGCGGCTATAAAACAACGCGTGTCAACAACTGTGTTTGCAGTATCACGCGAGCATGGAGAGCGCGAAGGAGGCGGACTGGGTGCTGGACGTGGTGCGACGGCACTTCTCCGTCGACGACGTCCATGTGCGGCCGTTCGTCGTGGCCAACAGCATCATATCCACCATGTACCTGGCCGAGGTGGAGGAGGCGGTCTCCGGCAGCAGCCTCTCCCTCATCTGCAAGCTTCTGGAGAAGGACAAGCTACATACCAGGGAGTTGTACATGGCGATGCACTACCTTAACGAGAATTTCTTCTTCGGCGAGCTTCTGCCCTTCCTGCTGGGCCCCGCCGGCGGAGACGACAACATGTCGCGGCTCTTCCCGCGGTTCCACTTCGCGCACCGTGACGACGTGCAGTGCCTCATCGCCATCGACAACTTGATGCCTCTGGGCTACAAGACAGCCCAGTGCGACCTTGACCTGGAGCACGCCACGCTCGCCTTGCAGGCGTTGGGGAAGTTCCACGCCCTCTCCTACGTCGCCAAGAGGAGGCACCCACAGCAGTTCCACGACTTCATGGCCCGGGTGCAGTACCCGCGCAAGATAGGCTTCTTGAACCGCATGTTTCACATTATAAACGTTATCTGTGTTGAACACACCGTCAGCTTGTTCCGCGGAGCCCGACCGGTAGAGTCCGAAAAATACTCCCAGCAGCTTGAAGAAATCGTGAGCGACGCCTCGGAGTTGTACGGTCAAGTGTACGAAGGACGCGAACCCATGGCTGTGCTCGTCCATGGCGATTACAAAAGTGAAAACATAATGTTTAAGTACGACGGAGGTGGAAGTCCAGTGGCCCTGAAACTGATAGACTTCCAGCTTCTTTCGTATTCATCTCCTGCCATCGATTTCTTCCTCTTGCTGTTTCTGAGCACTGCCCCGGAGATGTGGGTGACGCACTGGGATACTTTGCTCACTAATTACCACGACGCACTTCTGGACACTGCTTCCAGGTACTTGCAGTGTTCCCGGGAATCTCTTCAAGAGGTGTTAGGCCTTAAGGCTTTTAAAATGGAATTCAAAAATTACTGCCACCACGGATTTTATGTTGCTAATTTTTTCAAACCTATTCGGTCTTTAACACCTGAGCAGCATGCTTTATTGATGAAGACTTTATTTGATGAAGCCGCCTCCCAAGAAATAATAGGCACGGCATTCGCAGATTTGAATAAAAAGTACAGTGACGAAGTTAAGCACAATATGACAGTTATGTTGGAACACGTCCTCAAACTGAAGTTCACATAAATTTTTACCAAATTATATAGTTTTTAGAATGTTTTTTATAATTATTTCAAATTTCTAATTTTTAAAAATTAACTTTTAAACTAAAATGTGTAAGGAAAATGGGGATAATATATATTAAATAGTATTTTTTTTATATAGCTTTCTGCAGTACCGATTAGTATTTCTTGTATTTTGGGATGAGTAACAGAATTTTATTTTATAATGTATAAATGCTGGAACGTAGTAAACGACCTGAGCCAAATATCAGGATCGAGGTGCTCGATGTTACGTAATTACTACAAAAATAATTAATGTCTAAATTATTTTGTTTAAAAATCTTAAATAAACTTACAGCACCAGTTGAAAATATTGTAATCAACGGTCTGTGGATTTTGCGAACGATAACGTAACTGTTAAAATTAATTTATTTGCTTCAAGATAACTCACTCCAAGACTCTATGTAAGCGTTTGTCATTGGAAACTGAAATCACAATATTGTTATCGCAAATTCTTAACGGTAAATGATTTCCAGTCGGTATTCCAAACTCTCAAAGTATTAATTGGCATAATAACAGAACATAATGTACAGAAACACTTATTATAATGGTCGCGGTTTTTTATGAAAAAACGAAACAGAGTTAGAGGTTTATGCATATCTCAAAATAAGTAAGTAAATAATAAGTTTACACTATCTGTAAAACGAATAATCGTCCAAATATGTACACTTAATTACATTGTATTCCTTAATGGCAATCATATACGTTGTGATTTTTATTTCACTTATGAAAAATATTTGTTCAATTTCACGAATGGAAGACTGCAAACTGCCTCAGAAATTGAGATGTGAAAGTACTGTTATCATACAGAATGTTTAAAATATCGTCTGTAGCACAGGTGTTAATAATATGTATGCAACAGCAACGGTGATTGACGTACGCTTCAGTAATTTTTTAAAAAGTAAACACAAGTATTAAAAGTATTACAAGTTACTTATAATTTTATATAAGCTTGCCACTGAATCGGCTTTGGAACTGCCAAGCATCTTGGTAGAGACTTGCCGTAGCTCAACTGTAGCATATCAGTAAAACACAAACATGACTGGCGGTGCAGCAGGCTACATCATCATCAGCAAACAAAAGGAGACACATCATCAATGCACACTCCCAACCTTTACCAGCTGGCACACTGAATATAGAAAACCTTAAATAGCATAAATATAGTCTATTCGCGGTTTTTTAAAACTTTTTTGAATCAAACCTTTGAAAAATCACTTTATATTTGACACACTTGGTTGTTTCCTAAACATGTCATGTTTCAAAAGCGTTTTATACTTGTGTTAACATAAAAATAGCTTATTTTAGTTTAAATTGAACTTTAACTTATGTTTGTTCTATAAAGCATAATATTAAATTTATAATTGATACGAACAAAATAGGGAATAAACAGGCGTATTGGCAACGCATAGTGAGAAATAGTTCCTATGCAAAATATTATTACACTTAGTTCCCACGAATGCGGTGTGTTATCCCTTTGGTGTAATTTTCTAGACGTAGTTGAGTTTTGTTTGCATGAGGAGGAGGAACACCCTGGTAGATCTTAAGCAGGGCTTCATAAAATTTTGAAGTAACTATAAATTGACTATATGCTGCAATTTACAGGTAGATTAATAATACATTAAACATGAAAGCGGAGAATATGGCCTAAGACTGTAATAAGTATGTTCCCCATTTTTTATTGCGTAACATTATTTAGAATGCCCACTTTTGGAAATAGAGGTATTCTAATATAACTTTTAGTATATAACAACTAGTGAAACGTTATCTTAAAATTTCCTAAAACATTTACAATTGATTAGTAAATAACTTCCATCAAATTTACTAACAATATATTTCAATATTTATAAATCTTATAAATATTGCTACATAGTGCTGATGTCGTCAGACGTGTGTGTACATGACCAAGGCAGGTAACATGGGTTGCATAATTTTACATGCTCCAAGTACAATTTACGGGGTAATGCTCAGCAGGCAGGCAGATGAGCGGGACATTTTTACTTTATTTTCAGTGGGCGACGTATGAAAATGTCGAGTCTCATCCCCTCCGCTCCCCCTTAAAACAAAACGAGACCGCCAATATCTCTATCTCCAGTCGTTCTGCAGCTCCTGCCGAGATGGCCGGTCTCGACATCTCCGGACTCCAGAACGTCAGCAGTTCATCATCAGCAGATATTTTTCCGCAGCATCCAGCACGATTCTCCTCGCCGAGAAGCATGCACAAACATGCGACAACCACAACAGTTAAACTCATCTACCTCACAAGAGCTATAAATAAAGATAAAATGACCCAATCATAGTGGCGCTATTGCCTATCACTAAAATCTCTTAATACTCCACAATTTTAGTGTGCATGTGATTTATACTTTTTAATTTGCGATACATTGTCTCATATGGACAAATAAGTTCCATTTAAGCATACGAACCAACAGACACATGGTTACAACTGGGATACATGGTGATTGTTTCTTTTTCCTGTGTTATTTTCATCTTTCAACAAAAATGATGTGTAAGCCAAAAACTGCTTATCAAACACGGCCCTGCATATTTTGGTGCGAGCTTCGCACTAATACTATAGACCTTTGAACTCAAATAGCGAGACCCAATCAGACCTTATCTCCTAACTTTCACTGAACCTGTCCACTATTATTTTATATCTGCCGGTTAATGTCCTATGAAAAGAACTCAAATTCACGGTTATTTCCTGCCAAAAACCATATATTTTGTTCACATCTGTATTATTCCAGGAGAAAAAGACAAACTTAATCCATTTATAAGAGGATACAATACACTTATTTGCAGAAATAGTTCTCAGGGAACCTTTATTGTACTCTTATTTGCATTATTAAACTCCAGACTGATCTGATGCAACCCTTTCATCCCACTGCATGTTGGTACTGGTCAGGCACGCTTGCAAGCAGATTTCAAATTCCTATTATATATATATCGTTTACATAAGCCTGTTGATAATATGGAAATGTTTGTATTAAATTAATGCCTAATTTGAATGCCCAGTTCTTCATTTCTACACATACAAACTAGGAGGCGTTATCAGTTACTATGGTTAATGGTGAAACAAATACCGAAAATACTTGTTGATTCAAGATATTATAATTTGAATAAGATTTGACTGACCACAGAGGAAAAAAATAAACCATCATAGTAAATTGTTATACTATAACTTAAATAGCATTAAATACCACCTTTCTCCTAGCTAAAGTCCTAAAATCATCTAAGTAAGTACTTTTTCAAGGATACTTGGCGAAAGGTTCTGAAAATATTTCTGGTGCTTTAAAATTTTGGGGGTTTATCATTCTGCCAAACCTGACTCATAAGCATAATTTCTCATTTTAGGCGAAAATACAATTTTCTTTGTCCTACTACAGGTATCATCTTACCCCAGATGACCCCAAATACGCATATTGTGGTAGTATTAAAAATAATCTTCCTCGGAGACTGTTTAAAGAAAATACTTGACTTCCCTCGTCCACTCGCTATTTCTTTTCGAATATGATCACATTCAGTGTCAGTATTTAAAGATCTTAGAGCGCTATATTTGCCTGGTGAAAACTCTGTAAAACCACAGGCTCGTCCGATAAATACTTACACAGATCACTGGTAATTAAACTTCCCCAGATATCTTCTCAGTTATTACCGGCCCAGTTTCCTGTATCTCATCCAAAACCCCAACTTCTTTGACATCTACTGAAATTCATCAGGATCAAATATATGGAACAAACAGTCTGCTACATGATTTTCCACGCATTGCTGTACTGCAAATTTGAATCTGGTGTTCCGAACCAACCTACGAGCCAATCTACTAGCTGCGTTGTTACTCGCCAGAATCCAAATAAGTGCTTAATTATCTGCATGAAGTGTAAACTATTTATACAAGAGATATCAGCTAATTTCTCCATACCATAGTTGGCCGCCAAAACTCCTTCTCGAAAGACGGGTATTGTTGATCGACTGATGTCAGCAACTTACAAACATAGGCTATTTTGAATTATGAACTGTGAGTATCTTGGCTTAACACAGCTCTAGCAGCTAAAGAAGTCGCATTTTCTTGTAGCGTGAAACCCTTATCAATTGTTTAGTCTGGTGGAAAAATTAGATGGTATTTGAGAGTCACAATTACCTATCATTGGGGTTTGACCCATACAAACTCCACACCTTTACTCTTGAGTCCATTCAGACGCTGAGCTACCTTTGAGAAATCTTGTACAAACTTGTAATAAATTCCTACTATTTATTAAAGTCTGTTTACCCCTCACAAATACTTAGGAACAGGAAAATTAACTATAGGCCTTAAATTCTGTGGGTCAATTGTTAGTGGAATCTCCCACTTTTTTCCTTTAAATCAGAAAATATTCATTTATATATCTTAAACTTGTGATGGGACATTGTGTAACGAACACTTCGACCTTATATATCATCAATTAAAATTAATTTCACAGGGCCCTGTGTATAATGCGTCAAATTATTAGTGACCATATCTGCGAAATCACGTTTTAGTTTCTCTAATTTAGTATCATTGTTCTCTGTGGCTCCTCTGATTTCAATAACCTATGCCACATAGCTGTTGACACTAAATTTGCTGATTTATCATGACAAAACCAAACCCAATTTTTGATCACGAACCGTTAACAAAGTCCTGGTCTTTCCCAAGAAGTCAGCACCAAAAATCATTTCATGACCCAAACCTTGTAAGAACGTAAAATATAATTTTCATGAAAATTTGCCAATTTTTACTTTGAAACTTGCAAGACACCTAGAATGCAACATTCCCCAATCAGCAAGAGAAAGTATTAATTTCGGCCATTTTCTTACTTTCATAATTCCCATAGGTAATATATTTACAGTAAGTTACAGAACTCAAAGAGAATTAACTAACAATATGCTCTCATATCTTTTCAGGCATGTACTACCACATTCATTAACAACACGGACACAAACAATAAAACATTCTTATGCAAAATGCATATTTAGTAACCACATTTATCTCTTGAGGTTTTAATTTATGCGTAAATCACACCTTTACACGCCCCTTCCCCCACAAAAAATAATACTGTACATCTACCATATATCATTTCTTCATTCATTGCCATAGGTAATGTGTGCAATGCAGCGCTCCCAAAAACTATATTCACATTTGAATTGCTAGCCTGTCTCAGATTCACCAGGACGTTACTGTTATAGGCGTGAGTCGTGTCAACAGTAATCACAGCTGGTTTACTCTTAGACATTTACGTGGCAATCGCTCGTAGAATAATTCTGCCTGTGTCAATACGCCAAAGGCTTACTTATCTGTACTACAGTCCTTAATAGTTATCTGGACACGTGACACAAATTAAAGTAACTGAGTCAACGTCTGCGGTTGTGAAGCGAACATAAAAAACCTATGATTTTTAGCCAACAGTTCATGAAATATGATATGTGTAAAATAACTTTCACTTCATTGTAGTCCATAAAACCTCAACTGATCGTATTGTTTCCAACACATACTGTCGCATAGACTGCGAAGGAAGATGGACTCTCTTAATAAATTTACTCTTACCCTTAAAAATAACATATATGTCGAAACTGATTCCAATAAATGACAGATAAACTTAGGCACATCCCAATTTCCCCTGATAGCCTTACTCATTACTTCATAGAAAACGTTTAGAACACTAAATATTCGGCCGTATACAACACATGCTTATAACATAACTGAAATACTCAAAGTTTGCCAAGTGCCACAAAGAAATCCACAATATCTTTCACCGAAGTTGACTTAAATGAAGCCACCCTGTCTACGAATTGCTTTGGAAAATTATGACACATCCAGGCCAGCTTCTGTTCCTTGTGAATTATTGCCACCAAATCTTTTGCACTAAATCACTAGCTATGCCAACAAATATTTCAATTGTGTCTGTGTCAGCTAGCGTCTCTCCACTTCAGCCAACAGCTGGTCAAAGAGGCTTTTTCCAATCGTTGCAACCAACCTGTTGACATGTGTACAACTGCGGTTAACACTAATTCATTCACACAAACTCAGGACTCAAACCTCTACAATTTCATCCCTACTCAGCGCATCAACGACAACAAAATAAAAGTACAGGTTTTTAAGGCCCGAAGGCCAGCGCACCCTCCAAACCTCCCGCACTGTAACTGTACTCCGAAGAGTAAAACAGTGCGCTGCACTTTTTCTGTCCATTCATAAGGGTCATTCACTTCCTTGGTACCAGTAACCGGTAAATTAACCGATTTTCTCATTTAAAAACCTGTCCTCCTCACCAATCCGGGTTCCA
The DNA here is from genome assembly GCA_002778355.1 of Clitarchus hookeri. NCBI lineage: Eukaryota > Metazoa > Arthropoda > Insecta > Phasmatodea > Phasmatidae > Clitarchus > Clitarchus hookeri. The sequence continues at coordinate 19,838 of NQII01011845.1, forward strand.
CAATTTACCCGTCATGGGTCATCAGAAATTTGCTGGTACCATTTGTCGAATTCCTCTAGTCGTTTCCCAATTCGAGTAGCGAATTCGTTCCATATCTTATGGAGATCTTTATTGGTCATTACATCTTCTAATCTCCAGTGAATGCCCTTTTCCCGAGTTTGTTCCTCAAGCCAAACTCGTAAATCCTCTGTCTTGAGACAGTCATCAAGTACATGGTGTACTGTGTCATCCACACCACATACATCACACAGCGGAGATTGCACGAGACGTAGGCTGTTCAACTTCGCTTTGAAGTTACCATGTCCAGTTGTTAGTTGCATGCTGTAGTGGTTCACAGTGATCCACTTACAGCTCATCCTGGCTTTAATGTCAGGCAATAACTCGAAAGTTTGCCGACCTTTTTCCGAATTTGTCCATGTGTTCTGCCATTCTTCCAAGATGTCATCCATTAGCGTTTCCTTATATTCTTTAGACAGCCCACCGGCCCGAGCCCTCTCCGCCGTGAGTCCTCTGTATTTTATGAGTAGGTCCACTGGAAGGACCCCCGCTATTACTGGGAGCGAGTCGTTTGACACAGTTTTGTATGCACCGGTAACGGTCAGCAGTGCCGCTCTCTGAGCACTTATAAGCTTTCTTCTGTGCCACGAAAGTGCAGCCCGGTGATGCCACATCACCGCGCCATAAGTTATTATGGCTTCGAAAACTGCCTTATATATGGTTCTAAGAGTGCCATAATTTAGGCCCCAGTTGGTATTGCCAATTCTCCTGAGTTTTTGAAACACCATGACTGCCTTCCGTGACACATATTCAATATGCTTCAAGAAGCTCATGTTTTCATCCATGATGACTCCGAGATACCTATATTCCTTTACGTATTGAACTGGGCTCCCCCCGAAGTACACGGTCGGGTTTCGTTTCAATTTGCCTTTAACTAGCATGGTTTTGGTCTTCTCTATCGAGAATTCCAATTTCACGCTTTTCGACCAGTTCCAGGTTTTAGACATTATCTCACTTGCTTTTATCTCTAGCTCTCTTCTTGCATTTCCAGAGACTAGGATCAGTCCATCGTCCGCATATCCGAATACCGTGCACCCCGCCGGGAGACCCAGCTCCAAGAAGCCATCGAAGAGGACGTTCCATAGGATAGGTCCGAGGACCGATCCCTGGGGACATCCCTTCGTGAGTTCTTTCCTTACTTGTGCTGTCCTGGATAAGTAAATACTTCATCTTTCGCGGAAGAAGTCCAGGACCACCCTGCACAAGTTGGCTGGGCAATTCTTAATCTTGAACCGATACATTACCTCCGGCCACCTAAAATAAAAGTACAACAGGAAGAAGATTGAGCAAAGATGTGCTGCAGACTNAACCGATACATTACCTCCGGCCACCTAAAATAAAAGTACAACAGGAAGAAGATTGAGCAAAGATGTGCTGCAGACTACTTAATCACCAGCATAAATACCATAGAGCCACAACATCAATGTAAACTGCCAACCTTTACCAGTTGGCACAATGGATATTTAAATAGCCAAGCCAAGCAGCAATTTACCTGTAGAGTAATATAATATATGGGTGAGTGAAGAGATTTGGGTGAGTGAAGAGGTCTTGAGAGCCGTTGAGGGTGAAACGAGGTGAGTATGGAGCAGTTCTGGAATGAAAGGGTGGGGGAAACGGGACATCCCCGAGAAAACCCACTGAACAGATGCATTGTCCAGCACGATTCCCATATGCGAAAATCTGGAGTGACCCCACCGGGAATCGAATCCGTGTCGCCTTGGTGGGAGGTGAGTTGTCTTAACCACTACACCACCATGGCCCCAGGTATAAAATATGAAATGGGAGAAAATTATCAGAGATCGTAATAAATGTTGTTCCTATTTTTAATCGTTTCAATTTCTTTTCAATACACACATTCAGGAATTGCAATTTTCTCATATAATTTCGACTATGATTTAACAAATATAACAGTTTAAAATATCCACAATCATTTACAGATGAATAGTAAATACCATAGAGCAATATCAGAAACGNAACAAATATAACAGTTTAAAATATCCACAATCATTTACAGATGAATAGTAAATACCATAGAGCAATATCAGAAACGATATTAATTAATTTCTTTGACGCTTAGAAAATTACATTAGTAATAAAATTTAATTTTTTACTAGAATAAATTATTGCCGAGCCCCAATCAAGTAGGTATAAACGTCATCATAAACATTATAAATAAAAATCAGCCGTGTGGTCTCTGCAAAACCTGATTAAGGTACAAATAATTCTTACTTCAGCACGAGTCTCACCCGTATTTTTTTATCCGTTAGGATTATTTGGAAAATATTTACATTATTGCTCATACTTGTTAACATTCTCCTTAAATTTCCATTACAATTACAATGTCGAGAGCTTCGGGCTGCTCTTAACAGCGAGGTCATAACAGCCGATGAGGGTGAGTACGGAGCAACGCCGGAATGCAAGAGCAGNTTCGGGCTGCTCTTAACAGCGAGGTCATAACAGCCGATGAGGGTGAGTACGGAGCAACGCCGGAATGCAAGAGCAGGGAAAATGGGAGATTTCAAAAGAACGCACCAACCAGCGACATCGTCCGACACGACTCGGACATGCTACCTCTGCACTGTGATTTAATTCACTTGCACAATAACACAAAAAATTACGTAAAAATTTTATCTTCTAATTCTGAAAGCAAAATACCTGCTAATCCCAGAAGGTCATAACGACGATATATTTTAATTCATTGCGGCAATAACCCCCATAGCTNAGCAAAATACCTGCTAATCCCAGAAGGTCATAACGACGATATATTTTAATTCATTGCGGCAATAACCCCCATAGCTGATCATACTTGAGGAGGCATCCATCATTCCGCCAATCCAGACACTGTCGGCCATAGTTATGAAAAACAATCACGTACTCTGGCGAACCCTGTCTTCACAAATAAAAACTAATTACTTATAATAATTTTTATATTTGCGTCAAATTGGCGAATTAACGCCTTTTGATAGTCTTTTTTTTTACTGCGCTCATGTGCGAAAGTCCAAATTAGGTTAAATGCAGCGCTGCATAGCTTAGATGTCGGGAAACACACGTGTGCAATCGATGACTGGTAGACAGTGCAGAACTCAGGAAGTATGGCACCTCCAACGGTCGTGAACGTATCTCCGTTTGACATGTTCATCTGGTTGAGGTTGGACGTCTTGACACTGCAGCTTACACGCGTGCTAGGGCAGGTGCGTTTCGCCCTCGTCGCCGCGAGCTCACACCAGGCGATTGCCACTGATGAACACCAATCTGATGCATAGTTTTCCATGACTGTTTAGACATAAAAGGCAGTTCACGTCGGCTGCATAACTTTACATGCTTTCAGTAAAATTTACGGTTATTATGGGCAGACAGGTAAACGGAACACTTTTGCACAATTTCCAGAGGGCGAAAAATGCTAGGTATGAGACCGCCTTGTCTTAACCTAGTCGACAATGTTAACGACTTCTCTAACCAGATAATAGATTATTTCAACAGCAGTAGCCTACTCATAAAATATCGCCATTTTGAAGCAACTATTAATATGTTTATTATCATTGCTTTGTTTGACTTAATGAATTGTCTGTCATAGTTTAACTTTTAATAAATAGCATAAATCTGCACTGATTGTAACTAATGCAATATACCACTGTCTATTAAAACAAGGACAAAAATTTTGAATCACATATCAAGATAAGCTTCCTAACTTTGTATTATCATTAACAATGCAGAAACGGCAAAAAAATTTAAAAATAGAATGGGAAAAGTAGTTTATGTCACCTCAAATGACTTTCAGTTGCCGGCATTATCTAACAGTTTCATATGAGCTAACTAACAGGCTCCATTACTAGCATTTCAGCTCGAATTTTTATTTCGCCTTGAATGACTTGCAGTTTCCGGCATCATGTGTCTGTTTCAGATAAACTGATTATAGTCTAATCACGGTTACTTTAAACTTTTCTGAAGCCCTGCTTAAGTTATACATTCCACTGTATTCCTCCGTCTCATGCGAACAAAGAGTAACCAAGTCTAGAAAATTATTCCAATGGGACAACACACTCCATTCGTTCTCACTCAGTATAAGAACGTTTTACATAAGAACTAATTCTTACTAGGCATTACCAACGCACCTATTTCCTCTGTGATTTTATTCATATTAATTTTATGTTAAATATTATAATTTATAGCTTCAACATAAGTAAATGTTCACTTTAACCAAAAAATAGGGTATTTTATGTTAACACAAAGATAAACCGCTTGTAATACGTGGCATATTTAGGAAGCAACTAAACACGCTATACATGGTGTTTGATTCAAAAAGTGTGAATAGGCAATAAAATGCTCCATGACCAGGCATTTGAGCCCGAAGGAGTTGTATTGCGGTTAAAATTACTGCCCGTAAGACGATTAACGCAGGTGATTATAATATGGTAGCATACCGTTGTCGGTTGCATTATAGAGGTTAACGAGATCAACTACCCGCCGTACTGGATATCGAACCTGGTTCCTGAAATGATAGCGAATCAATGACACCACCCTATTCATCACTGTGGTGGTCAATAGGTTGGATAAACCTTTGATCGAGGGCTTAAAGCACCACGTTAGCGAATATGTACGTTTGAAAGCTGAAATAAACTGTAATCGTAAATCTGAGCAATCGTAATATGCTCAGCAATTTTAACAAGCTCAAAAACGTCGATACAATTTCCAAGTGTGAACAAAATTCAACGAATGAATACATAAAATATTTATTCAACATATTAAAATGATCAGAAATGCCATCATACTGCAGAGGTATCTAGCCCATCAATGCTTAAAATTGACGTTAACACCAATATAAATCGTAAGTACCGTAACACGTTTACACAGTACAACTTGAACCCAGACGTAAAGAGGGCCAAATATCAACCAACCGACAAGGACGCTACAGAATAGATTTCAATAAAAGAATGTAATACCAGCATTTTTTAAATCCATTTTTTCCTAGCAAACGTTTGTTAATTCTCCTAGTATTTACCATTTGAAAACTATAACCAGGTCGAGTACGAGTAGTATAAAATTAATGTTACTTAGTTACAAGTTTTTAATACACAATTTAGAATTTTGTACTAGGTAAACATTATACATTTCAAAAACACACATGCCAGTACCTGGGCATAAATCTTTAATGGGCGAGGATGGAAATGTGACACATGTAAGCATCAGGTGTATCGATGCTTGAACGTACAGAAATCTGCTTGGTCACAGCATCGACATAATGCATCTATTTGACTTTCATCGGTGGGGCCCTATAATTTTATAACAAAATTAAAGAATTTAAATTGTTTTGCATGTCCCTCTATAACATAAACATGTTTCTATAGGACACGGATTTATTATTAATGTGAGAACAGCTCTGCTAGTAAATTTACCTGCCTTAAATATTTGATAATTGAGAGCAACAGAGAAACAAACATACAAGTGGTCGACAAAATAAATTGGAACACCCATAAGAAAATAAACCAATTTTCGTTCTTGCAGTTCGATTACGCCAGCAGGCAACATATAATTCTGCCTAGTGGCCATGAAGAAGGAGGTATAATAGTATATTCGCGGTTTCTTTACAGTTTTTGAATCACACCATTGAAAAAGTGCGGTTGTTTCCCAATTATTTCGCAGATCACAAGCGTTTTGTACTTCTGTTAACATGAAGGTATCTTATTCTTGGTTAAATTGAAATTTTACTAACACCTGACCTATAAATTATAATAATTTAGTTTTAATTAATGTGAATAAAACAAGAGAGGTGTGTTGGTAATGACCAGTAAGAAATAGTTCGCATGCAAAATATTATTCAACTGAGAGCGCACAAATGCGGTGCGTTGTCCCTTTGGCGTAATTTCCTAGACTTAGTTACGCTTTGTTTGCATAAGGTGGAGGAATATTCTGAAAGTATAACTTAAGCAGTGATTTAGAAAAGTTTGAAATAACCATGAATGGACTATATATGTATATCAGTAGCAGTCGCACTGGTTGTATGCCAACATTCTGCTAGGAATTCTAATGCCCTTATTTTCCACTTTTCAGACTACCCGTGACTCGCTGAAGCTTCGAAGGTGAAAACAGCCAATCTTGTAGATGTTACATAACATATCCTTTAAAATGTC